>JAQQZZ010062442.1:5340-19598 GCA_030265115.1 Mopalia vespertina | reverse complement strand
TATCTTCAGCGAATGTTTAGCCGATAGAAGTGTATCTTCAGCGAATGTTTAGCCGATAGAAGTGTATCTTCAGCGAATGTTTAGCCGATAGAAGTGTATCTTCAGCGAAGTAAAAAAAATACTCATTAGTATGTTAGGATGACAAAATCAGACCGACATGTCAGATATGTGTGTACAAACAAACGATACCTGATGGAAATCTGCTGCTTACTACCACCGGTCAATCAACAAAATGCCAGCAGAATGATTGCATTTCCGTCGATAAATTTAATTCTATACTTCATAATTTTGATTGACCATTGTTTTTAGCTCGCCTATATGAAGTAGTTGGAATTTATGTTGTACCCTTGGCGTCGGCGTCGACGTCAGCGTCAGCCATGTAAAGGCTTCTGTAATTAAATATACTAAGGGAATTTCTCTGAAATGTTACACACAATTTGCCTGACCGGAAAGGAAGAGACTATTAAAATTATATGCAATTCTGTGCATATTAATTATGCTAATTAATTGATGCCGTTTTTACGGAAATGGTGTCCAATTTGTGTTAAGCACTGTACATGTATGTCCCAATTGAATAGCCCGATTGGGCAAATGCCACACCACATGGGAGGAGAGGGATGTTAACATTTCAGCTCATTATATGCATATTAATTCCTTTAACGGGCTTTTCAAGTAAATTTGAGTTGAAATTTGTGTTAAGCACCCCATGTTCAAAATGAATACCCCGATTGTCCTCAAATGTTGGCCAAACGTCCCACAACATGAGAAGAGAGGGATTTTTATCTGTTCAGCTCATTACATGCATAATAATTGCTTTAACGAGCTTTTCAAGTAAATTTGTGTTAAACAACAAAACTCCACATTGAGAGGCCAGATTAATCTGAAATTGTGGGTAAATATCACCCAACGTGGAACGAGAGTGATATTATCAGTTCGGTTCACTATACGTATATTAATTACTCTAACGAACTTTATACAGACTTATTAATTAATTTTGCATTGTTACCTTAAAGGCAATAGGAATGCAATCTCCTTCATTGACGAAACAGGCGAGCTCTTTGGTAACCTTGCTGTCACAAATATTTTTATTCTTTGTAATGATATTTTATGTTATGTTTACTTCTGTTATATTCAGTAATTTACCTTTGTCTTAATAGTGTTGTAATGCTCATTACAGTGCTGGGAACAGTTCGTTCAACATGTTTGATAACCGATCTAAACTTGACAATAGCCGAGGGTGGTTACGTGAAGAGTTATGACACTTGTCGACGATACTACTGTCTGCCTGATGGACTCCAAGTATGCAGGTAACCATTTTATTTATGACTAAAATAATAACCTGTGCTATAAATACCTTATCCTCCTAATGTTTTAATGATTTTTTGTGTCTTTTAGAAAGTGAATATTACCAGTATATTCGTTATTTTTGGACAACACTTTCTTAGTTGAATAGATTTTAGTTCAGAAAATTGTGCAGGTTGAAAATACTGCTGGTGATTCGGTGCCTCATTCTGAGGGTCGTGGATTCGATTCCCTGATGGGTTTCAACTTGTACAATTTTCTGAACTAGAATCTGTTCCCGCTAAGAAGGTGTTATCCCAAAAGAAAGAAAATACTGTCTGCTAGTATTTGTTATGAATGCCACTGTCTGCACAGTGGGCTTGGTCTATGCGGTTAACAAGTGAATTCAGTTCATTTCTAACTAAGCATACTAACAACGTGGACCAAGAGTGCCATTTAACAGCTCTTTAATCCAAGTGGTCCATTTGGTTAGTCATGGTGAATTTGTTGCGATGGAAGGATAGATGACCAATAAATACGCTTCATTACTAGTAGTTTCACAACATTGCCCGCCACCTTAAGTTAGCTTGGTAATACTTGTCAACTTCAACAAATAAACCCCAAATTATTTTGTTTGTAAATAAATATCTAGGTTTTGCGATCGATTTAATGTTTGAAATATTTTTAAAATTAACTGATCAGAAAACCAACTGTACAATAACAGGGCTATATGACGGCCATTTGTTTTTAACATTCTTGCAATGCTATCAGACTCTTGTGCCGAGGTCGAAGTAAACGCGAGAAGAGTGGCTACAGTTTTTAAAAAATGAAGTAGTTACAATTCAACCCAAAGGCTATTAGTGAGAAATAAATATAAACAGAATTGAACTTTATTTCACCGCATCACTCAGGCAATTAACACTTTTTCAGTAATGACGAACTAGTCATTGGACAATAACGTGTCACACGATCTAAACTTAAGTTAGTTAGTTAGTTAGTTAGTATAGTGGTGGCTCCATTCAATTGAATGATGTGAACCAAAACTAGATAGACATTAGAGCTGTAATAAATATACATTACACACATGGAAAACACTTAGACTGAAGGGTCCCATTATACAGGATCTATAGGTACCTTAAAAATTCTTCAAACATTTATATCATCTAGACTTATGTCATTACATTAGAGACAAAGTTTTGAAGAATGAGAAACTTATTTCAGTCTTAAGACAATCGTAATTGTAGGTAGTGATTCGTGGAATTAATCAGTTTTGGGAGTGCAATTCTTTAACTCCATGGCCTGAAGTTATTTAGCGTAGATCGAAATAAAACTCTTAACTACATATCGAAGACCCTATATGCTTGCGAATAATTTTACACACTTCATTGCAACCATTGCATCCCTGCGCACTCACACTATTGGCTGACTGTGCGGAACTTGTAGGCACCAATCCATTGGAGGATCCTTTCAATTGTGTAAGTCCTTGTAACATTGTAACAGGGTCTAGTCGTATGTATTCTGGTTAACGATGCTCGGTTAACGATGCTAAGTCCGGAACAAAGACCTTGCTTGAAATATATGAGAAGCACTAACACTTGATTTTCGTTTACATATCAAAAGAAAATAGATTTCCCCGATGGCGTTTGATTTTTTTCAGTTCGGATTGCATTTTAACTGTATTTCCCCGTCCCTGCAGATTGCGCAAAGCTATTTAGAATGCTGAAATAGGTTTAAATATGGTCTAAATATATTCACATCGATTATGTGTGCGGTGTTTGTTAGATTAATGAATAAGTCTTGCAAATTCATTTTTGTCTATTTTGACAGTTTTGGAGACTTTGCCCCGATCATAGCCATGGATGGTTGCAAGCTGGAGACCAAGGCGTGTACGCCATATTTGGCACAGAACCCTTTCTCGGAGCACCGGTGTAAGGCAGATATACTCCCATCCTGGCCACCCACCCCCGCTGAACATGGATTTAATACCGCTACTATCCCTCTGGAGACGTTCTGTAAATACACAAATGGATCCAATTTGTATGGGTATGTGTGTAGCGGCGGGGTGACCCCACTCGGTCTGGCCCTTCCCGCCACCCTGGTCCTCAGCGCTATCCATCTGATATACTTCTTCGATTAATAATAATAAAAGTTGAAACGTTGGAAGTTGATCCAATTGTTAAATGTTTTTAAAAGAAAACAAACAAGCTAAATAAAACTAACTGTATTTCAGCTTCGTTCATGTTCAATAAATACTAATGTCAAATATGTAATCCGCTATTAATCCGTGTCAACAATAAAGGTGGCGCCTATTCGTCAGCGCTCTGGTATCGATTTGTGTCTACAATAAAGGTGGCGCCTATTCGTCAGTGTTCTGGTATCGATTTGTGTCTAAAATAAAGGTGGCACATATTCGTCAGTGTTCTGGTATCGATTTGTGTCTACTATAAAGGTGGCGCCTATTCGTCGGCGTTTCGGTATTGATTTCTGTCTACTATAAAGGGGATGCCCATTCGTTCGTGTTCTGGTATCGATTTGTGTCTACTATAAAGGTGGCGCCTATTCGTCTGCGTTTCGGTATTGATTTCTGTCTACTATAAAGCAGTTGCCCATTCGTTCGTGTTCTGATATTTATTTGTGTCTACAATAAAGGTGATGCCTATTTGTCTGTGTTCTGGTATTGATTTGTGTCTATAATAAAGGTGGTGCCTTTTCGTCATTGTTCTGGTATTGATTTGTGTCTATTATAAAGGTGGTACCTTTTCGTCATTGTTCTGGTATTGATTTGTGTCTACTATAAAAGAGATGCCTATTCGTCAGTGTTCTGGTATTATTTGTGTCTCCTATAAGTGTGGAATATATTCGTCTGCGTTCTGGTATTAGTTTGTGTCTACTATAAAGGTGGCGCCCATTTGTCAGTGTTCTGATATTTATTTGTGTCTATAATAAAAGTTGCGCCTATTTGTGAGTGTTCTGGCATTGATTTCTGTCTACAATAAAGGTGGTGAGTACTATAGAGTGAGCAGCTCGGGTATTATTTGCTATAATATAATACGGAAGGGTCATGCGTTATCAAGTACTAATTGTTAACTACCTAAATAGTAGCCGGGAGTCATTTTGACTCCCGGCTTCTATTTATGTAGTAATATTTTATTACATACAGAGATGAAATGTACGTTTTTCAGTACTAAATTGCGGCACCTTAGTACAGGGCTTACATAAGTAAGGGCTATGGCAGGCGTCCTTGACCTGACGTCACCGGTTGCCACGTGATGGGCTCGTGCGGGGCACCCAAGTAGGGGAATCCCGATGAGGAACCCAGAAGGGGAATCCTGGTGGGAATCCCGGAGTGTCTGTCAAGTGTGTTGTTGTTGTTGTTGTTGCATGACATGGAGAGAAAGAGAGAAAAAAAAAATGAACAGTGGAAATTTGGGCAGTCCTCTTGTTGTAAGATATGGTTGGCCCTGAAAAGGACCGTTGGAATTAAAACACGGTTGTGTTCATTGAACAGTGCAAATTTGTAGACCTTTTTCGTAAGATTTGGTTGGCCCTGAAAAGGGCCTTTGGAATTAAAAAGTAGGGCCAGCCTAATTTTAATGTTTGTTCTCGGCCGCCAGAAGCAATGTCCATAGCTTGTGGTTTCGTGCTGCAAATTGTGGAATGGATGAGTACCGGTACATGTGAATTGAGCATCTCTTCTATAGCTGTGGTTTGGTCGCAAACACGCTGTCTGGATTGACCCAGTTGAAGTGCACTGAGCCAGCGACTCGGCGTCCACGGTGGTTGGTCCATAATACACCTCGGTCTTCGTTGATTGGTCTGCTCAGCGATGTTCTTATTGGTCAGAATCCTGCCTTTCCATTGGTCATCAGTCGACTATTTCGCGCCTTCTTTCAATCCTTTTCTCAGTCATTGACTTTGTTCATAATGGCAGAATACTTAGGCCAGGCATTCCGATGACCCCCAGCACGACGTCATCATGTCCAACCTGTGTGTATTTTTAGAACTAGGTCAGGTGACGCGCTCGAGGTCACACATAGCTGGGTTGCCGTAAGCAAGATGTAAAAACAACATGCTAGAACTCACAGCTACCAAGTCCACTAGTATAATGTGTACAACGTCAGAGTTTCATTAAAAAAACATAACGCATTGAAATAGTGTACTCGTTTCAGAATTTTGTTTAACACACTGTTCGAAATAAAACCTAACAGACGACAACACCAGACGTTAAACCCTAGCGGTGTACTTTGTCAATGGGTTATTATAGGCACCAAACGAGATGTCCTAATCGTCATACTAATCAGCGATGTGAAAAGCTTGAACACAATCGCTTTAACAACACAGAAAAAATGGCGCATGCAGACACCATTGCGTGACTGAGATTATGTCAACACCATGGCGGGTCAGTGGTGGCCCTTGACCATATCACGTGCCACGGTCAGGGGTCACCACTGAGTCGACACAGCACTTATCTGCTCTAGTCTCCATACATACTGTACAGTGTTAAAGTTAGTCACTTGGTTTTACTATGAAACCTGGGATACACAAAGGCTGTGCTGTAGAGCTTCATTACGTTTATTTATATAGAGTAGCATGTTATTTTTTTTATTCATTAGTTTGTCTTTTGATGGATGAAATAAAGTATAAAGACAGACTGTTATGTGACTGTGTGTTAGTTGGCGGCTGTACTTTCACGAGAACGGACGTGTGTATGTGTGTGTTAGGACTATGGCTAAACCACGGAGGAGAAATCGTAAAGTGGCGACGGTGTCAACAACTGGGATACCACGGAGAAAGAAGCGAGCAAAACCGAAGCGAAAAGTCACAAAAGCTAAAAAAAATAGCCCAAATGTCAACAACACAAAGCGCCAAAGCGTAGACCTGTACAGCACAAAGCCTGGCAACGCGTGTTTCACGTGTATTCCAACCTCGTTCTATTAACAAGGAAACAACGAGCAGCCACAGCTCATGACGAAGCAGCAGACTTTTTAATCGCTTGTTAGGATATCAAGCAAACTCATAACATGAATAGAAAAGTGGGAAATGTTCGAAACAGTCGCCCTGATGTCTACATCACCAAGGAACGACCGAAGCGTAGACCCGTACAGCACAAAGCCTGTCAACGCATGTTACGCGTATTCCAACCTCGTTCAACGAAAAAGGAAACAACGAGGGACCACAGCTCATGAAGAAGCAGCAGACATTTTTGATCGCTTGTAAGGTATCAAGCAAACCCATAATGCGAAACGAATAGTGGGAAAAGTTCGAAACAGTCGCCCTGATGTCTACAACACCAAGAAACGACCGAAGCGTAGACCCGTGCAGCACAAAGCCTGGCAACGCGTTTTTCAAGAGTATTTTTGCCTCGTTCGATGCAAAAAGGAAACAACGATCCATGAAAAAGCATCAGATTTCACCACTATCCTCACCACGGACAGTCCTTCAAACCGCACCACGTTTAATGATACCTAGTGTCCTATCTCTCTCTTCATTTTTCGTTGTGACGCGATATTCAGTACTAATAAAAAAAATCTGTTGTTTTGTGTTCTGCTTCTTTCTGTTTCTACCGTCTGCGTTAGGCTGTTGGATTGACCAACGATCAAACAGTATTATCTTTTGTCTAGCACTAACGGTTCAGATCACTGATCAGACCGAACACTCTAACTTCACCACATCGAGCAAACCACGACAAGCACCCGAGGTATAGCGGGCAACCCTGCTGATGGTGATTCAACCTACAAGTATACCTCTGCATTAAAATTAATCAAATCAGCACCGTGGTTCGCTGTATACTCACCGACATACCTCGAGCATATATACATAAGGCGTGCTGCTGCAGTGTGGTGTTCAGTGATCGGTGTATTGGGGTGGCTCACGTGTGTCGTCGCTGGTTATTTTGGTCGTTCCTGTTAACACAAGCAGCCTAACGCCGCTTATCACACGGTCCACACGGTCAGTATGGGTTGACAGAAGAGGGGAGGCGAGCACGAAACACCAAGACAACGACCCCGTCAACGACGAAGGCAACGACCAAGTTAACGAAGCTCGACAAGACCTTGCGACGGTTGTATTACGAACCCAACAGCCCGGTGGCCTACAGCGGTGTGAATGGCTTATGGAAGATAGTACGTGATCGAGGTGTCAACGTGTCGAAAACTCAGGTTGTAGCGTGGTTGAAAGGACAACCCACCTACAAAGACCCGGGCACTTTCGACGGAATCGGGTAATCGTCGGCGGTATTGACAGTCAATGACAAGCGGATTTGGTGGACGTGCAAAGCTTGGTCAAACACAAAGACGGTTACCACTATCTCCTCGCCTGTATCGATATCTTCTCCAAATACGCTTGGGTGCTACCGATTCGGACCGAACGGGGGCTCAGCTGATTGCGAGTGCGACTCACCCGTGCCAAAGATGCCTTCAGCTTACTCACCAACCAAGAAGAGCCCGATTATAAAGTCGTTCTCCAAGACGTACAAATGCACGATCGCAAAGTACAAATCAGCCCACCCCTCCAGCTCGCCCATGTCAAGGTCTTTGAAAAAACCCCGGCTAAATACCCATGCGTGCTCACCAAATACTTCGCCGTCCCACAAGGGCAAACAACCGTCAACGAACAAAATTTGTTCCTGTGTGTGCTACCAAAACGCCTCCTTCTCGGCATGGTCGACAACACACCCTTCGACTGTACTTATAGAGAAAACCCCTTTCAATTTCAACACATGGACTTAAACTACCTTGCGCTGCACATGAACGGCCATCAAATTCCATCGTAATCCCACACACCACGCTTCAACGTAGTAGAAGAAGGTTGCTGGTGGTGGTAGAAGGACGCTGGTGGTGGTACAAGAAGGTTGCTGGTGGTGGTGGTAAAAAGTGGCTGGTGGTGGTGGTGTGGTGGTGGTGGTGTGGTGGTGACGTAGTGATGTCACCAGTAAAGGCTGCCGTTAGTTGGGCGTACGAGCTCATCTCGATCTCTCGAGGGAAGTCGCATGCCCACGGTTGGCACTCAAGGCTCTCTTCTGTGTGTGTAGCACGTCGCGGTACATCTCCGTGGTTACGTAGGTATGGCTAACACCTTTGCAGGAGAATTTATCACCCCTAGTCCCGGAGCAATAGTAGGTCTTCGAACAGAGCAATGACATCTCCTCAGCGCTCCAGTCTTCTTTGGATAGCCCTGGCGTTCTTTTGTTGAAGGTGTAGTGGTTTCGCCGTGGTAGCCATTGTCACGCTCGGCTCCGTAAGTTTGACGCTGTTCCGGTTTGACCAAGGATTCCCAATCGGGTCGTGCTACCGCTACGTACACGGAATCCGTATCCATTTCACAGTACTCCCAGTCACTGCGATCGAAGAACTTGTCCATGAAGTCATAATAGAACTCTTACATGCGTAGTTTGCCGTACTGGTAAATCATGCACCCGATTTGTAAAGGTAGGTTGTATTTGATGGTCTTCTTGCTGGTGCTGACTTCAAAGGCCTCGTCGTCGATAACACACGTCTCTCGAAAATAGGGTGAATTGATTCGTTTTCGAGACGTCTGCGCGTCGAAGATATGATTATCGGTGTGTGTGTCGAGGTTGGTAATGGTTTCATGGTTTCACCAATGAGTTTTTTGGAGGGGTCGTTATCGACTTCTCGACGTGTTTGTGTCACATTGTCGGCAAACGGTTTGAAGCACGTGCTGGGTCGGTACTGCATCACCTGATAGATTTTTGTGACGTCGAGACCGTGGTTCAGGTACCAGCGAAGAAACTGTGTCCCTAAGATAATCTTCTTACCCCACATACTCCCGATCAACATACGTGTGGGGTGGTTAAAATGACATTCGCCTCTGCATACACCTTCATTTGGGGGGCCGATGTCCTCTCTAGAGACCGTGGTGTTTTTAAAGATGGGTGGACAGTCGAAGAAAGTGGGTTTAAGGTGATCGAAAAGTGTTGCTGGGTTCGGGTCTGGTAACGGTGGAGAGGGTGGGTACGGGCCTTCAAAAAGGCCGCCAAGGCCGGGAAACGTTGACATACGGCGTGACGCTGACATCCCCACACATCGATTTAAGCGTAGCCCAAGGCTCGGATGTAGGCTTCGTTGTCGAGCATCTCAGCAGGTAGTTCTTCTGCTGTTTTAACCCGTCTGGTGTTATAGTATCATCTCGTCAAAGCACACTCGAGTGCTAGTCCTATTAAAAAGGCCGTCGACGTTCGATATTTATCATTTGGACATTGGCAGTACCTCGACGTCCTATACTAAGGTACTTTGTCCGTAACAGGGTTTTCCGCAGATCAATCTGCTGGAAGTTAAAACAAACCTACAGAACGAATAAGGCTATTTTACTCACTTTAAACTGCCAGGCTGTGAACTCAACGTAGTTAACAATCATTTCCTATCCCCAATAGTGTATTTTCGGTACATTCGGTAGGACGGGGAGTTGCGCCAGATACTTCAATAGTTTGTTCATCAACATATCAGCATACGGAGGTGGATAAGGTTTAGGTTTACCTGGTACCTGGTAAAGAAGTAAATGTCACACTAACTAACATTTGATCACGAAATGAAACAAAGAAGTAAATGTCACACTAACTAACATTTGATCGCGAAATGAAACAGACAAATGAGTTTCACACTAACTAACATTTGATCGCGAAATGACACAAAGAAGTAAATGTCACACTAACTAATATTTGATCGCGAAATGAAACAGATAAATGAGTTTCACACTAACTAACATTTGATTGCGAAATGAAACCGACAAGTGTCACACTCACTAACTTTTGATTGCGAAATGAAACCGACAAGTAAATTTCACACTAACTAACTTTTGATCGCAAAATGAAACCGACAAGTAAGTGTCAGACAAACTAACATTTGATCGCGAAATGAAACGGACAAGAAGGGGGACAATACGCAAATGTTTTAACAGAAAATCATGGCAGAGTGTTTTTTTTCCATCAGAGAAACATTGCATAACGAACAACAAGCAATATAAAACCAGCTTCAAATAAGTTTAACAATAATATTTGTTCTGCAAGCATCTGTATGAGAACCCTGTATGCTCATGTTTCCGTACAACTGGGAACGACTAAAATATAAAGCGATAATGATAACGAACTCTCTTTAAGCTATTTTGGTATGAACAGAGTAGAAGTTGTAAATTTGCTTGTTTAAATATTTATTTTCAAGCAATTTTACCTTTGGTTAACACGTTAAATTCAAATAACACACATTTCTTGTTTATTGCACTCTCAGTTAGTGGTCAATAAGCTTTATATTTGAATTTTCACCCATAAGTTTTGCACAGTAGAGTCATGGTGACAACTCCAAAGAATGATGAACAATTCACGTTGACTTTATATTTCGGTTTATTTAAACAACCTTCAGTACTGAGGACTGAAGATGGTTCAAATGAACAGAACTATATAGTCAGGGTTCAGAGACTGAGTAGTATAGTTGGAGTTCTGTATTAAAATGATTTCTATCTTTACGTTACAGTTTAATTGCATAATACAATAGGCTGTTATTGAAAATTTTAAACCATTGTGGTTATTAAACTGTATGACATAGTTACTGGCAGTTTGACATTTCTGAACTGAACTTTACAATGTCTACTTTTTTATTGACTGGCTTTGATATGCTGGTACGGTTAAAACGTTTAAGTTGTTTCACTCACTCAAAGAATTAAAGGCAACGCCAAAAATGTGATAGACTTTTCACAAGATTGAAGCCATTCAATTTTAATATCGGTGAGTAAAATTCTATTATTATTCTTGTTGACGAGATATTTATTTATCTATTAAAGGAATAGAATATTTTATATTTTGAGTCACTAGTTGAAGTAAACAATCGTACGACAAATGAATAGAATATTTGACAGCTGAATTCACCAGTTGATATGTCAACTATCACAAGATACAAACATTCCCCAGTGTAACACGTGTAGCAATATATGTATATGGATTTCTAGGTCGTCAAACAAACAAACTAGGTAGATAGTCAAACAGTTGCACCAGAAGCTGTCCACTTGGGTGTGTATGTACTTTTATAGGTTGATTCGAGAGGCATTAGTAGTTTGAGAAAAAGGGACGGATACTTAGTTTATGTAATTCGATAGACTATACGGCAAGCAGTTTGTACACTTCTGCCTTTTTTTTTCTAACATCTGTTAATTTTTAAATCTGTTGATTTGTATATATATATTCTGCACATATGTTGAATCATTCTGAACATATGTGGAAATATTCTGCACATTTGTTGAATTATTCTGCACATATGTGGAATTTTTCTGCACATATATTAAATTATTCTTAAAAATGATTGGAATGTGGAATTGTTTTCCACTTATCCAGAAAATAATTCCACTTATCGAATTAGTTTCATCATAATGTAACAATAAATTTCGCATATGTAATTTTCGCATATGTAAAAATTTCGCATATGTAAAAAAGAATCTATATCTTTGAAATAAAATACTTCTCCCTCGCAGTCTTATACAAACACGACGTAATTTTTTTTTCAAACATACAGTACAAATCGAGTATAGTTTAGCCCGAATATAGTTTCAAAATATTAATTTTACGCCTAGTCTGTTCAAATAACAGTAAGATATCGGAAAGATCATTTTTGGCATTTAATGTTTCTGATGGCTATATAATTTGACGTTGTCATGGTAACCTTGGAGGTCAGGGGAGATAATTTGGAACGCAAATCGGTTGCGCTCGTCTTTATCTTCGGCCGGAAGTGGATGCGTTTGTATCACGAAGAAACACATTTTGTAACCCTGAAGTACCATATAGCTTTTTAACGCAGACTGGGAACTTTGGGATAAACACGCACCATTACTGTCTTACCAAGGGGCTACTTTTACAATAAGCCACTAGGTGCATACAAATTTTAAAATGTGTTATGTAGGTCAACGTAAAATTGAACAATTTCATTCATTTAAAAATGATTAAAGTTGTTAGTATCTTTATAACTTGTTTCTTTGTTTGATTTGGGTGACTGGTATCTTTAAAAAGGGAATTGGATTGGTGTACAACTGAATGTCATAAAAGCATAGTCCAGGTGTATTTATACAGCTGTAATTTGTCTTGCTACGACCGCACAATTAACATTGTTTTAGCGGATATCACTACGTTTAGACATTCACAATGGTAGTAAGTTTATGACCAAGCGGGCTGTACGTAAGGTATTGAGTAAGCCAGCTCCCGGTTTTAATCAAATGCATGGAGACATTTTAATTATTGTTGTAGTATTGTTTTCTCGCCAAAGGATTGCAAATTGAACACAGTACACAACAACCAAGTAGTACGATTTCTTTCGAATGGTTTCAATGGGAAAGAAACAATTACCAAATTTATATTTTATCGGAAAGGTATTACTCGGTCAATTAAAACTGTCTTTTTCTTAAATTAAAAACTAGTCCCTTAACAAAGTGTCAAATATGTCACATGATACACACTTTATTATATCATCTAAACTATATTGTGTGCTTATGTTTATTTTACCAAGACGATTGCTTTCGTCCTGGTAAATGTATCAGGTATTTTTCTGTTCTGGGCAGAGTAGAAACACACAAACACGCGTACAGGAGCACACACATAGTTGCCGGGATAAACAATGATATTCGTGTTGTTATTCTTAACATGTATACGTTGTGCTATAAACTATATCCAGTTCATACGGTTTTCATTTCAACTTTCATCTCTTTGTTTGGGTCCTACAATCCTCAAGGGGTTTGTGTCTCAAATTTAGGTGAATATTATTAATATACGAACTCAAACTGTTAAACACATATAAAATATACCTGTTATTGTTATTTTGTTGTTAGTTATAATTTCAAAGTCGGTCCGTCACGACAGTGATCGCCATCGGCCCGGACCGATCTGACAGCTGTGCACATATTTACTTAACTATAACACAATACCTTGTGATTTTTCCATTCAATGCGACTTTCACAAGGTTACAAGAAACCACAGCAGATAAGATATTTTTTTTTTAGATCAGCGGAAAATGTAATTTTTTTAATTGGCTATGATATACTTGAATTGTCTCCCTTTATTCACCAAAATTACTTGAAATTACAGAGTATTACTTTAAAATTAGATATTCACGCACACTCTTACTTTCTAAATAATTAAATCACGAAGGATGGTTTTTGAAGAATTTTATCAGTAAAGCTCTAGGGTGTAATTAGGTGTTTTTAAAATATAAATATAATAATCCAGTATCCTAACAGGCTGCTGCATGTGGCATACACATATGCTAAATGTGTGTATAATAAAAGATAAAATAATATGATAAAAGAAAATTAAACAGCATAGAATTTAATTAATGGAGACCAACTTAACACAAAGATCTTTAAAGATCTGCTTGTGTGTGGCAATTAGATCGCAAATAATGGAGACAAACATAACAAGAGGATCTTTAAAGATCTGCTTGTGTGTGGCAATTAATGGAGACAAACATAACAAGAGGATCTTTAAAGATCTGCTTGTGTGTGGCAATTAATGGAGACAAACACAACAAGAGGGTTTTAAAGATCTGCTTGTGTGTGGCAATTAATGGAGACCAACATAACAAGATGATCTTTAAAGATCTGCTTGTGTGTGGCAATTAATGGAGACAAACATAACAAGATGATTTTAAAGATCTGCTTGTATGTCGCAATTAATGGAGACAAACATAACAAGATGATCTTTAAAGATCTGCTTGTGTGTCGCAATTAATGGAGACAAACACAACAAGAGGATTTTAAAGATCTGCTTGTGTGTGGCAAGTAATGGAGACCAACACAACAAGAGGATTTTAAAGATCTGCTTGTGTGTCGCAATTAATGGAGACAAACACAACAAGAGGATTTTAAAGATCTGCTTGTGTGTCGCAATTAATGGAGACAAACATAACAAGAGGATTTTAAAGATCTGCTTGTGTGTCGCAATTAATGGAGACAAACATAACAAGAGGATTTTAAAGATCTGCTTGTGTGTC
>JAQQZZ010062332.1:0-22972 GCA_030265115.1 Mopalia vespertina | reverse complement strand
CCATCCTCCTCCCCAAATGGCACATTATAAAATAAATTCACAGAAACTTGAGCCTTTCGGTCCAAAAACAAAAAAATGGTTTTAAACAGCGAGTCGACTCATGGAACGAAGGCCCTCTGTTTAATTTCTGGTTTATTCAAAGGTGGTTGCGGACTTTGAAACGTTATTGTATAAATATTATAGGCAACCTTTTAACCCAGTCATATACGTCAAGTCACTAATCATAATAAATCCCCATATAAAACAACAAATTATCTCGTAGTATTGATTCCACGTCAAGCTGGGTGTGGACACCCTCTCATTAACTCCAATGCCCGGAGTAATCTAATTATTTGGTGCTCCAATATTGGTCTTATAGTCGTGGCTGATTTGACCCGTCCATGTTCACTGTCAGTTATACTAACAAATTGACATTAAATCCCCATCTATCCGTATCCGTATCTCGATTTATTAATTGACTGATTGGTTGACTGATTTGCTGAGGAAGGATGGAAATATTGATGGATGAAAGGATGGATGAATGGATGGATGGATGGATGGATGGATGAATGGATGGATGGATGGATGGATGGATGGATGGATGGACGGACGGACGGACGGACGGACGGACGGACGGATGGATGGATGGATGGAGAGATGGAGGAAGGGAGGGAGGGACGGATGGATGGAGTAATTGACTAATTGATTTGTTTTGTAACACTGTGCTGCGGCTAATTTAATTTGGGGGACGGTGTCAGACTCACCGACATATGTAAACAGGTTAATCATTTTCAATTGAATTGGATTGTTTAATTCAGTAATTAACCATTGTGCATCTTCTCTTGAAACAGTAGTTAAATAAACGAAAAGAAAGTAGAGCAGGACCACCTTCGAATAAACCGCCATTAGAGAGAGGGTCTTCGTGCCATTTAAAGAACCCTCAAGGAACCATTGTATACTATTGTGTTTGTAATTGTTTCTGTATTTACCTTATCATTGTCGCCAGCACAAGTAGCTAAATTATGTTTAAGCGAAATGAAACAAATATTAGGAACGTGAGCTTGAACTCGTATCTATCGTATGTTTTAGGAAACGTCGCAAACCTCCCTTCGATACAGAGTTTGGATAGGCTCGACCAGGCTATAAAGTGAATTAATGTCAATGTGTATCATGCTGAGCTGTTAAGATTGTGGTGGCTTTTTCCAGTGATAATGGCAGGGGAAGATGAAGTGGTGATTTTAAGCCATTAGTATTTGGAGCACGACCAGAAAAGTAACAACCATACTGGCCATAAAACTTTAGCACCATCGAATTTCAATTGGGCCTGTCGCAGCACCAAATTGACCCCTTCATCACCATTTATATTGCTCCGTCAGGCGTGACCTGTTTTACCGAGTGTCCTCGGGGACTACCCAAACATCCTCTAAGAGGGGAATGGCAGAGCAGAACACAGACTTAAGAAAAATGAATTTAAAAAAATATTCCGGTCCTGGCTTTCATTGTTTAAATTTTGTAATCCTCAAATCTAAAAATCACATTGTGCCATTGTCAACTATTTTAGGGATGCTGTAGAATTGAGACAAAGTGATCTCTCAAACAATATACAAAACAATGTATTCCACCTATATATTTTTAATAAATTAAGAGAGAAAAAATTGATTGCCTCCACTGGGATTCGAACTCGGGGCCTTGTGGTTACAGGCCCAACACCCAACAGCTACAGAGGCTCACGGCAGAATGAGTCCCGAATTCTAAACCAGTGAAGACGGCGATTTTCTCTCTACATTAATCCTCCTATATATGTTTTTATGTAAGATGCTACGCCTATTGAATGTTTATTACACTTAACGTCTTATAATAATTCCACGAATTCCTTTCTTCTTCTTTTTTAGGCAAATCTTTGAAATAGTATTTAAATCAATATAACTGTTTGTATCTATATATGTGTATCATACCCATAACGGATCTTGTATCGCATAGGTGGAATTTGTGCTAAACCTTTTCCTATATTTACACTATTATTACTTAAATTCGGATATATTTCCTAATCGTTATTTATCTGATATGTACTTAATATGTAATATATTTAGTCTTTGTAACATACTGTGTAAAGAATATTTTATAGAGTACCTGAACAGCCCGTTCGTGAATACATATTGATTGATTCTAGGCAGGTTTTCTGATTGTTTGATTGACTTTCTTAGTGTACTCGAGGTTTATATTTATAAAAAAAAAGGCGTCGATATAGAACGAGACTGTCGACTTGTGTCCCCGTCTGGCTAAGAGTAGTTTGTTTGGAGAGCAGCAA
Organism: Mopalia vespertina; assembly: GCA_030265115.1. Classification (NCBI taxonomy): domain Eukaryota; kingdom Metazoa; phylum Mollusca; class Polyplacophora; order Chitonida; family Mopaliidae; genus Mopalia; species Mopalia vespertina. The sequence continues at coordinate 20,685 of JAQQZZ010062332.1, read as the reverse complement.
TGCTCTTTACCTAGCACTGGAGGAAGATTAACTTTCATTATTAAAACACATCAAATACTATGGTTGTGTTAGTGTCAATTATTGTTGGAATACATGGCCGTCATATAAGTGAAATACCCTTAAGCACGGTTAAAAAAAAACCCATTAAGTCAATCAGCTCGTTGACTCGATCGGGAGTAGCACCCAATTTAGTGAGCAGCATGGTCAGAGCTTGTGTCTTGACCACCAACGTCAAAGGTTAGTTTACCAGATTGTAAATTGTTATAGCATCATTCCCACTGTTTAGTTTGGTCCTAAAGTAGATAACTTACGACTCAAATTAAACATATACACGGATGCGTGGTGATTCAATATTTCAGCTACAAAAATGTCTTACCCAACCATTGGATATCGTAGTGATATTTCCCTATGCCAGATCAGTTTATGATTGATCAATAAATGATGTAACTCGTGCTAGTGATGTTGTTTACCGGTTTACATGTCCTGGTCGAAAGGCTAACTCTAAAGGTAAAAGTGAAAGGTGCTTAATTAAAAGAACAAAGGAACATGGCGTCAAAGCCGAAATTGCGATATATAAACACACACATGACTGTGAGAATTTAAATATTAGATGGATCTTGCTGCTCTACTAACCACGTTCAATACAACGGTATTTTAGACCATATGTAAACAGCCTTATGCTTCAGGACATCAGAATAACTGACCGATCTAACCACTGGTCAACCTTACTCCTGAACTTAGCATACACTATTCATAACTAAAATCCCCAAGTCAAAACATGGCCTTAAAGGATTTAACCTTAGGCGAAACATCCCCCTGTATCAGACATCATGCAACACTCATTATCCTTAGCGGACATATTCATTGGTTAATTTCTATTTCCTTGAAATACCAGTTTGCCATTTGATTTAATCTTACATTTCCCAATATCTTGTTAGCTACATATTTATCACCTTTTTTTCTATACCATGTACATGGTCCTTTAATACCTTCTCTCAATATGTATGTAGGTTATCTATAACAACTCGAGGGTAAGATATATGTAGAAACTTGTCTTTGGCACTTTGATGCGATTCGTCAGTTTTAATCAATCGACAAATGGCACCTAACAAAGCTATCGGTTCCTGTTAATGTTAAGACATTTAGAGAGAGTAAATGAATGGCTATTCCCTTGAGTGAATTGGGTTTAATAGCTCAATTCACATATATCTTGTGTAATTATATTGTGTGAGCAATTAATTAATAACAACATTTTAAAATAGCGATGCATGTTGATCTGTAGTTCGTGACTGATTTTCTGTCGCCGTTTAAGCAATCAAAATGTATCGCCTTGTTGTTGGTTAAACGGCATTTCAGTTATATGACGACGAAGATAACCTTCTTTAATACTTTAAGCCGGAAGACAATGATATAACTATCATGCTATTTTTAAGTCCGTGAAACCTTCAAAATACGTCATGTACATGTACTGAACAGTTTTGCGAAACTGTACCACTTGCCATATGCGGACAGCATCACTGAGCGTTAGCCAGGTGGTACCCAGAATGGATAAATAACGATTAGAGACTTCAGTTGTGTTTTATGTTGACATTTCATTGGTGAAGTTGTGAAATTGTGTAATAATCCATTGAGGCTATGTCTGCCTCACTCAGCCAACCCAATCACCCAAATATCTAACTTATCTAGATTGAGTTCCTCTTTGCACATCAAACCAACGCGTTTCTAATATTTACGTATCGAACCAGAAAAACATGTCTGTATTGATATATCTTTACTTGTTTCCCTTGGAGGTATGACATTAAAAAGACTTCGCCAGCGTCCAACATTTCAAATTTCCTATAACATGTTGTCTTGTTAACGCTTGATAGGATAAACAGGATAGTTCAGTCATATCATACATACAAAACTTGACTGGAGACCAGTTTAAGTGGCCCCAATACTGATATAAAATCGAATATAGTTATGATGTTTCTAGTGATAAATATACGGAGAGAGACAATGCGTGTCACAAAGTACAAAAATGAGTCAGGCATAAAACGCAAGTAAGTTATATTGTTTTAATAATGGTTTGTAAACATAGGCTTATGCCCAGCTATATCTGAAACAGAATCATTACTGCGTTATTCGCTGTTACCTACGACTGACGTGTGGACCATATCGGAAATACAATAGCCATGGGGCCTCTAACATTATAGTATAATGAGTTATTTACACGCTTAGATAAAATGGTTCTTTGATTGGTCTTTAGAAAAGATGGAACCATCTACATAGAACAATAACGACAAAAAAGGTTCTTTAGAAAAGATGGAACCATCTATACGGAACGATTACGACAAAAACGGTTCTTGGATATCATTAGGAATGGGATAAATACTTTAAACAGTTGCTGTGACGGTTCCATACAAAACCATAAAAGGTTCCTCCAGAGCCATAACTGAAGAACCTTAAAGGGTTCCATTAGAGCCATATTTATCTAAGAGAGTGAATGTGACCTTAGTGATTGTATATAGAGAGAGATTTGTGTAGACGTTTTAAACGACGTTTTGTTTAAGACCATTAATGGATATTTCTGATTCATCTTACAGACCCAAACTCACGGATGGCTGTTATATCAATATTTAGTTCGACGACAAACGTAAAACATTTGTGATCAGCCATTTTTGTTATTATTGACATTTAGTTAAGGGGGTTTTGGTAACGCATGTATATCGTGAGGCTCATTATTGTCCCAGAGGGAAACAAACTTAGTAGAACTTTTCATTTGATTAATATTTCGTCAGAGAGATCAGCTGATTCGATTGGTCATTCAAATTGATGAAGGAACTACTAGTAATCAGATAGCTTGGCTTTATGACTTTTCGGAACATGTACGACCGAGTTTGAGCCTATTTAAGATCGAAGTTAATTCCTGTCTTTATTATATTTTGCCAGCAGCCGCATTATAGTTGAAATATAGTTTATTTCAGACGAGAAGTTAGTTAAATTATGAAGCAGGATGTTGAAGTAAGAAGTTCCGAAAGACTTTGTGTTTAAACCCTTGGGGACATGTCTGCCCCATCCAGAAATCCGAATCTCTATTACATCTAGATTTAGTTCCATTCCGCACATCAAACCGTCGTGATCAATCCGTTTTTAATATTTGCATCTGGAACACTTAATGGTTTATCGTTGTTCCCTAGGGTAGCACATTAAAAATATTTTGTCATTCAATCATCAATCCATCAAAGGATTTGCTGTCACCATGCGTCTTCAAAGGTTTGATAGGATAAACCATATTACGTTGTCATATATTATATTAGGAATTTCGGAAGACAGAATCTCTAAGAGTCCACATAAAACTAGAGATATTTTAATAAAGTTCTTGAGAGAAGTATATTTAAAGATATTACTTCCATAAAATACCATGAAACAGGACAGACCCATAAAGCGATGGAAGCTATATTTATTTCGTGTGTATTTATGATGTTTGACGTTTAACTGGTTTCCGCCGTAAGATTGTGTAAGCTTTGATAAAGGAAGGTAAGACTTTATTCATTCAGGGGAATACTACAGATGAATAAACTAGTAAATATGGTACTCTAAACTTGTACAATATATCGCCAAAAATTATAACAACAAATTTTCTCACCCCGTAGAAAGTGTTTAGGTGAACATCACAAGGTCAGGAATATTATACACACAAATAGAGTATCAGATTTACGAGTTTATTTGTTATACGTTTTGATATTTAACCAAAGGAAAAACAAAACTATTATGCTACTAGTCTCTCAGTCTGTCTGGAGTGGAAAGCTATTTCACCTAACGGCAATATAATTCACTACAACAATATCGAGTATTACCTACGAGTCACCTGTGGACCATATTAGAGATAGAGAGGTCATTATTGAATTCGTTTGCTTGATTGGGATCTAACATCGCATTTAATGGTTTTACACTTATAAGGCGAAGAATTATCCGTTTCTTACTCTGCCCTACTTAAATACGATGGAAAATCTCAACCACCGCCGCGATTGCCGAACACCCGTACTAGGGCTCCCATGTCGGAACATCCCTCCGCCATTTCCGTTCCGTAAATAAACTCGAGCAAGGGGTGGTTATCTATGTGTTTATTGTCTATGTCTGAATGCTATTCTTGTTTGGATATGATGACGTAATCGGAGCAACATTGTTATAAAATTACTTACAGAGAAAAACATTTGTATGATGTGTAACAACTCATAAATAAGAAAGGAACAGTGTTTTGTTGTACCTGAGGTCATCATGTGGACTCGACCCTCGGAGGCAGATCACTAATCCAATACGTTAACCACTGAATTACAGATACGGGGGCCATAATAAGATGCTTTTTCATATGATAGGTCAGTGCAAAGTATGCAGTTGGTAGTTGGTACCGTTGGAAGCGGATGGGCCCTGTGCATCACTTCCTTGTTTTATGTACATATGTGTGTTGTGGTTGTACTTCTTTCAGGGAAGTGGATATGGAAGATAACAGTTAACGTCAAATGATTCCAAATTTAACAGAAAAAAATGTAATGAAGTTGTAGCGATTCAATCTGAAGGCTATTGGTGAAAGAAAAAAAAACAACGGCCAATATGACACTTTACGTTGCTGTATTACTCAGTTAATTCACATTTTCTTTTTCCATCAGTAATGAAAAAGAAGTCTCTTGACAATGACGTCAACTGTATCACTACATACAGCGTGAGTGACAAATTCACTGAGCCATCCCCTTACAGAAATATTATATAGGATCCTATAGGATTATGAACATCCTATAGGATCCTATAATAATTATAAAATCCTATAGGATCTTATAGGATTTTTCTATTAGGGGACGGCTCCACGAAGGGGACGCATATAGGATCTTACAGGATTTTTCTCTTTCGGGGCGGCTCCAGGAAGGGGACGTCTATGGTATCCGATATGATTTTTCTCGTACGGCAATGTATTAGAGCAAAAGACTCTACGAAAGGAAGAATGTTTTGATCCTATTTGAAGATGGCATGGTGTGGAGAGTAGACTGAATGTAGACATTTTGACAGAGTTTCACCCATGGACATGTCTACCTCCGCTACAAATCACCCGGATCTCTGGCATATCCTATTACAGGTTCGCTTTACACATCACATCCATGCAAGCAGCCATTTGTGTTGCTATACTTACATATGGAACATTTAATGTGGAACATTTAATTATGCACCTGTTTATTAGTTTTTGACGTTGAATACAAAAGTATTATCATGTTATTCCATGGTATCTACACTCTTAGAAAAATATGTCTCTAATGGAACCATTTAAGGTTCTACAGTCATGGCTCTGGTGGGACCCTTTATGGTTCTGTATGGAGCCTTCACAGCAACTGTTCCAAGTATTTCTCCCTTTCTTATTATAGCAAAGAACCGTTTAAGTCGTAATGGTTCCATATAGATATTTCCATTTATTCCAAAGAACCGTTTTTATCGTTAAGTTTCCATACAAATGGTACCATCTTTTCTAAAGAATCACCAAGGAACCGTTATTTCTAAGAGTGTGTGGATGGCCTATGGATAGCAGCAGGGATATACTAGAACGAAACGATCCACATCAAAATTGGATAATTATTGATTTCAGACTAGAAGGTGGTGGTGTTATAAACTTGAATGTAAAAAAATATATTCGAATGAGTTTGTGTCTTGCGAACATGTCTGCCTCAGCCAACAGCCCAAGACTCCAGAATCTATATTATATCTAGATTAAATTCCACTCCATACATACAACCGGTATGACCAACCATTGCTTAAAATTCACATATGTTACCTTAATGGTTTATTGGTAATGGCTGTATTGACACATCTCTGTTATTGTTCTCGATGGAAGCATATTAAAATGGCTTTGCATTTCGAACAACAATTTATCATAGACTTTCCCGTGAACATTCGTCTGACATCCCTGTTATGGGATAAAATCGCATACCTCAGTGCTCTTATGAAAAACAGTGCCATGGTGTACCACGGATTTACCATTGAATGAGGCCAATGTGCCGTGGTTTTACAACAGTAATTTGGCCTACACCATGGTATTTTTTTTATAAGGTTGATATTGAATACAATTGAACTATATTCAACAAAAAAAAGCAATGGAAAGGAGTACACTTGAACAAACATAAATTACAACTGGCGGGAATAAAACCCATGACGGCTTGCTTTATCATATTTCATTATATATTATTTTCAAAACGTCTGGAGATAATTTTTATCGGAGTCCATATAAAAATTAAGGTCATATTTGCTTCTCCTGAAAATGGTGTACAGCTGTATTGGTGACAAGAAGTTTACAGAGTTTATTCCTACAGGGGCCAATAAATATATGTAATGCGCAGTTTAAGTTTTACGTTAATATGAATAGTTACTCACTAAGGCTGGAGTATTCTTGTAATGCATCCGGATACATTTAATCTGTTCACAAAGTCATTAGAGAATAAATATCAAAGTATCTAGGTAGCTCATCGAAACAATATTTCAGATAGCTTAAGAAAAGATCTAGGGCAATTTTTGGGGGGTTCATTGGAATAGAAACGTAAAAACAGAGGACACTTTATGAATCCGTGTAGGGGTTCATACGATTTCGTAATCCTAGTTATAAGATTTATACGAGGAATGTATATATTCGGTGTGTTGTGGAAAACCATCAGGAAACCACGTTTACACCATCTGACGATCTCTGCAGCCAGTGCGGTTATCCAGCTTGTGATGTACATGTAAAATTGAAGCCTCATTATCATTTTTTATAAGTGTCTTTGTTTTGTTTTGAATTCGTTTCGTAAACAAATAAATAAATTAACACAGCAAATAAATTAACGTTCTGTACAATATGACATCGATATTATGTATTGAGGCGGCAAATAACAAGCTGAAAATACAACACCCATTTTGAGATATTTCAAAAGAGAAATTCTGATTTTATTTTTTTTACACCCATAATACACGATCATTTGCCAAATTATTTTTATGGATGGGTTTTCAGGAGAACAATCCAGTATCCATGACCGCAAGATCTGTCTTCTGTGTATTGACAGTTATTACCGTAAGTGACACTATGCAGTCGGTAAAATCAGTTGAGTTTGAGGGTTTGCTAATAAACTAATGGGTTCTCTATGCTAAAGTGGCTGTTTTAGGTAGACTTCCATAAACAGGATTTCACCAAGCCCCAGATCTCTAGCGGCGAGAAAAGCCCGGGGATTTCGCGTCTCTCACAACCTGTCGTTCTGTCAGTTTGGCAGGCATGGATTAGGGCATGGCTAAAGAATGCCATCCACTTTAGGCGAAGTTATGTGGGTCTCGTCAGGCCAGAAAGTTCTGAATCCCTACATAGTTGAAAACATTTGCATTATTGTTAAGAATTAATAGTATTTAAGCAGACCTTTAGAAATAATTCAATCATGATGTTGTGTTTTTCTTACATATTTACTTGTATCTATTATTTTATTGATTTATTTTATCAATATGAATTAAGGATAAAATCAGGCATTGGTTAAAGTGTTGAATTGCGTCTTATGATACATTTGACACTTCTCTCATCTTGTTCCACTTAGATATTCAGATTAAGGTAATAAAGACATATCGTTGTTTTGGAATGTATTTGGTCAATGGTAACTATTAAATAATGTCAGTTCAAATAACGCTATCCATTTTGTAACCATCAAGTACCATCTAGCTGTTCAACGCAAACGGTAACTTTGGGATAAACCCGCGACATCACGTTCTCCACAAAGGAGGTCACGTGGCATAGCTTAAAGGCCAATTCACACAGGACGCGAAGCGACTGTCGCGCTGCACAAAAATAATGTAAAACACTACTTTTTATGTAATAAAGTTCATACTCGATGCTACTGTCGCGCGACAGTCGCTCTGCTTTCGCCTGTCTCTAACGTATCATTATGACGTTATTAGTTTGCATTGTGACATTACTGCCTGAGTTTGTTCATTGTTAATCTTCAGCTCTACCTCAGTGTTTTATACAATCCCTATATTCAACAGAATGTCACGTTTTGAAAGGAGACCTCGACTGGCCATTTGAAACTAATCAAACAAATGTACATTAATATGAAAAACTAACTTCTTTGAGAGGCATTTAGAAGCAGGGATAGTAACATAACAAGGTATTTTATGGATATACAACTTCTGGGTTTATTGACGAGCAACGTTTCGGCGCAGATTCTAGCACCGTATTTAAGCTGTGAAAACGGTGCTAGAATCTGCTCCAAAACGTTGCTCGTCAAAAAACCTAGACGTTGTATATCCATAAAATACCTTGTTATGTTTATACTAGCTGTGATCAGGCAATATAACAGATGCATTATATCATAGACACGAATTCCGATCACGTTTAGTTTTAATTTATATATCCTTGAATTTGCTTCACTCGTAAAACTGATATTTTACTACCATTAACAAAAACATCTTGTTTACTTCGAATGGTTCTGCGTCAAAGACCTTCTTTTCTATTATAACGTTGCACACGAACGCGCTTTAACCACAACCTGTCATGCAATAGGTACACGAACTGCAAACGAACCACCACAAGACGGTTCTTCATGTCATCGACACATCACAATCTGTATCCACGTCTTTTTTTAAGCCAGGTATCCCAATATCGAATTCCAGGAACTGTCTGGACGCCCCTGGATACGGAAAGTCGACGGAGAAGGGAATGTGGAAATGTCCGAAGCATAATCCAGTCATATCCCCTTTTCATCACCCAATTACGAATTCCCAATACTTCTTTATGCACTAAATGTAATTAGTTTGTTGGAGGAGACATGAGCTAATTAGCTTAGTGTGCGATGCTAGAGGGAAGGTGTTCAAAATGGCCAAGTCTCGATATAGAAACATTTATTTCCATAAACTTATTGATTGGAACAGATTGGTCCACTATCGTCTATGGAGAGAGGGGTATTTATATAGCCGTCCTCTTGTAAGATCCTAAGGGTTACCCGCTCTTTCTACTCCCTTATTGCCATTACAGATTTAACTCATCTAAACATTTTCTTTCTTTCTTCCTTCATTCCTTCTTTTAATTCTTTTTTTATGCCTTTCTTTCTCTTTTTCTTTGTTGTTTGTTAAGAAGTTTGGTTCTCAAACGAGCGATATATTGGCGGTATAACACTAGGCATACGATACTTGAAAGAAACAGCGCAAAACAATGGGAAAAAAATGATATTCGAGTTCGATCATTCTAGCAACAACCACTGAACACGTAACTTTAAATCTTAACACAGTATATAATAAGTGCAGCTCCGAAGAAAGAGAGCCTCGGTTTTACTGAATATTTCAGTATTGTTAGGCCATTGTCGACATCGAAATATTCAGTCAAGATGAGACTGCCTTTCTTCGGAGCTGCAGTACTTATGTACTATGCGGAGATCATCAGCGGCAAAAATGGATTTTAAATATCTGCTGCTCCAAACTTCGAAAAAACGAAACCTGTCTGTATTCGCTACAGGTTATACCCGTAAGTATTTTAAGTCCCGGTTGTACATCTTAATAAGCTGAATAGCATAAAATGTTGTCTCAGACGCTGTTAAAAGTTTACAATTGGATTTAGCAATTGTAGTTTGTACAGTCATGTACACAAACATAGCTATTTTTATTTAGGTATGAATAAACTGGTAAGAATAAAATAAAATGATACTCACCCTCTATTCGTTTAAGATTTGATTAAGCAATTGCAGTTTGTACAGTTATGTACACAAACATAAATTTATTTACATAGGTATGAATAAACTGGTTAGAATAATATAAAATTTTTATAAAAATATAAAAACACTTTTATTCAGTATTTCTAATTCGGCAACAAAATCTGCGTCTAGCTTTAACATACATTGAATAAGAACTCGTGGATGTCTTTTTGCCTTTTCAGTAAGTTTTTCTTCTTCATTTTCAGATTGTACCTGAATGTGGCTCCAGGTAAGGGACTTACGTAAAACCGTTATGGACTCATTTTGGGCATTTGCATTCGAAATCGCCGTAGCATTTTGTGTACTGAATAAAACTGTATTAGATTTTGGTTAATTTTTTTCTATCCATTTCTAACAATATTTATATCCCCATACAACAGTGTGTAGGCTTCAGCTGTCTTAGATGCGAGACAAACAACAATACAAACTAGCTGCTCGAAACAACTAATGGAATAATGACATATTCATGCTGCTTTATTCTTTTCCCTGCTATCAAATCACAATTTTATGTAGTTTCCTTAACGCCAAACTGATCTACGTTTGAAGCGACCCAAAATGTATGTATTAAAGCAGTTGGTCATAACAACAAGACGACGTATATTGTATTCCAGTCTGATGGGGATAAGCATGGTATGTGACTTACGGTCTAACTCCACCAACTGTCTGGACGCCCCTGGATTCAACAAGTCCGCAGACAAGGAGCTGTGGAAAATGCCCTGGCATAATCGAGCCATATCCCCTCTTCATCGCCCAATTACAAATTTCCCACAGCTTCTCAATGCACTAACATTAATTAATTTGTCAACGGAGACTGGATCACGTTGGCTTAGTGCACGTTGATGGAGAAAGGGGATTTAAATGGCCAAGTCCCAATAATGGACCATTTATTGCCACAAAGTGTTCATGCGCTTCATCCAATAGCTTTGGTACATCCATTTATAGTTTTATATCCCAATGTACGCTCTCCTGTGAATAGCTTTTTGCCATAAAGGTCGATTGTTCGTATGCTTTCAGGAAACCGATCAAACAAATGGAATACCCGTGGGCTGTTACGGTCTCAGTTTGACTGGTAGAAACATACGTTACTGTCATAGCACACGCCTTTAGTTGATTTATCTTCAAGAGGTGAAACATTACGTAAAAACATTTTCCATCGAGGTAGAGCCGAGGCTGGCTCGGCCGTATTTCATTGCAGCTTTATTCCTTTTAACAGATTAGTAGGCCTATCCATTACGTTTACATTAAAGTAATGATTCGCTGTGTGGACGAGATTGCCTTGCGAATCCGAACACGATCGAAGAGTAACATTATTCGGCTAAATACATTATTTAAAACAACAAGTTCATGACATAAGCGATAAGCTGTTTCTAGTACTATTGTACCCAATGGATCATAGAATAATATATCTGCAGTCGTTGAACTCACACAAGCTTTCCGAATCTGCAATAACATCAACTCAATGTGCTCTTTGTGCTATTGAGGTTTCGAGTTAAATACAGATAACTATTATCATTAACGTAAGGGTTTCTGGGAAGTTTTCGAATATACACGTGTCCATCAATTCGGGTAGTCAAACCATCGCCGCCATGATGACATGCATTTTTTCAAGTGAGCTGATAAACATAGTCCGCGTTATGGAGAGAGTTCACACTTCTCATCTGTATTTGGCTCAGAAAATAATGTGCTCCTCAACTTAATTTAACTGTTCTAGCGCAATACGAAATGCGCTGGGTTTATTGGAGTGTGGTGAATAGTTTTGACACGCTGGTAAATAAGCTTCCGTCAAAGCCGAGCGTAGTGATAATAACGCAGAAAAGAAAATCTCGCGAAGTTTAGCGGATTGTCATCATTAAAGGCTGATATATAGAGAACTATTTGTATATCTATAACTTCAATTACAAGGACACGTAACAGCAGTTTTAACTAACTACATCAGACTCAGTTACAAACAAATGTAGCAATAAACTATAATATATTAAATACAGTAGACTTCATACATGGTTAACGAAATGTACAATAATTTGCTGAAATTCAACTTTTAGACATATGTTGATGGTCACATTGGGTCCCCTGCTATTTTCGCCACCGGGATAGATTCTCAGCATAATTTGAGAACTGGAGTTATTCTAAATAGGTTTCCAAACACATTATAGATACACTTTTTGAGAAATGTTTTCTTATAACATGCCAAAGAGACATCAAGGGTTATTCTAAATAGATTTACAAACACAATTAGATGCCCCAGTGGGGGGAGAATCTTGCTAACAACAGGCGAAAGATAAACGAGAAACATTTAAACACAGATTGACTACCATCGTCAGAACATATGTATCTACCTGCAGACGCACGACAATTTGTGACGATTTTGGAACACATATTTGTTACCAAGCAGTTTCCTGATAACAGATACTTTCACCATGGACAGAATTAATCAAACAAAACGGCTTTGTTTTGCTTCGTTTATTTATTCTGCAACACCATCTTTTATTAATTTCATAACCAATTCCCTTAGGTATTTTGCTCACGTATAATAATAGGTTATTTTTGTTTATATGTATGATCCCAAGCAGATATGCTATGATGACTTTTAGTTTTCGAAATAACTTTAAGAGTCGCGTAAAACCCCAATCAATAAAATCATTTTACTATCCGCGGAGGTTTGGGAGGGAACGTTCTGTTGTCCTGGTGCTCTCCGAGCTAAGTACCGTTCACAGGATCGAGTGCGTCTGTCAACCATCAGGTATATGAGTGAGTCACCAAATTTGGCTTCGGTGATCGCGGGACCGGTTTTTACCAGGTTTCCTCTCGGTTTTCCACCGTTATAAGGCAAGGAACAGTGTAAAGTGGACACTCCGTCGTTATATGAAAGTGAAATACCCTTGAGTGCGACATTAAACCCGTATCAAACAAAGGAACAAACAAGAACGATTCTCGGTGTTTTAGTGTAATTCATTTGTTCAAGGAGACAGGAGCTGATTGGCTTACAACTGTTCATAAGGTAGAGGGGCTCAAAGTGGCGAATTCCGGTAATGGACCATTTGTAGATACAAGTGCTATATTGGGCTGATTGATCAGGACCTTCAGTATGTTGTCATATGCTGCTAATCGGAAATACGACTCTAAAAAGAGTTTGTTAATGTGGTTCAGATTTACTTCGTTATAAAAGGTATTGAATCTCATACATTCGAACAAAGCTCCTGTTCAAACACAACTATGAATGTATTACCAGTAATGGTAAAATATGAACTAGTTATCTATTTAAAAATTGCTTATTTGGCCAGAAGAACTAAACAGAATATTATGAGTCCAGTGTGGTCACTCATGGATTATCCAAGCAACTGGAAAACAGGCCCTTCTTATGTCAGAGGTTTGTACACAGCATTATAACTGCTTTTGGTGTAGATTTTTTTTTACATGTTTGGCATATGTGTGTACTCAAGATAAATTACGCACACAAAATACTCCAAAATAAACAGGTATGCAGTTCTAGAAAAAGCTATGATTATATCAGTGCAAAACTTGCCCTTGTTTCAAGGCGGTCTCCAAATAACCATATTCAATTGTCTATTGTGGCGTGTAGTCATTCTAAACCGGACCTACATAGATAAGATCACTCCTATCAAATTCGCTTAACGATTTTATTGGCAAAATACTATTCACTTTACATCGTGCACTTCTCGTCGACCTAACACGTACCCGTAACAATAGTCCATGGCATCTACACGTGGCAATTTTTATCCAGGTCCAGTTAGCGAGACATTACCTTTCCTATAGTCATCAACTGTCTGGAAGAACATCGATTGGGCAACTCGTCAGAGAGAGGCACTATAAAAATTGTCCCAGTGTAATCGAGTCAAATCCCCATTCTATTACCTAATTGCGATTTGTCAACGCTTCTTAATGCTCCTAATGTAATTAATTAACCACAGAGCACTTGAGGTGGCTCAACATCACCGTGTTGGTAATGGGCACTTTATCGGTACAAATTTATCCGGTCTTTTCGCTAATAGATTTGTCTCATGTACACATAGTGGAGAGGTTCAGAAGTCTGGCAATCAAGTGAGTGACAATATAACACTAAGCGTTCTTATGAATGATCGAAAGAGTTCATAAATGGCAAACAACCGGATGTTTATCGTGGCAACTATCAGATATTTACCTGGAGAAACTTGCAAGTATTAAACAGTTTTGCAACACACACGTTTGGTTTACTTATCAACTATAGAAAGAAAACATGTTACATGCGTTGTCAATTTGAACAAGCATGGTTTGATTGGGGTGTACCGTCGTACTTAAGTTTATTTGACTCACATGACGGAGTACCACCCCAGTTGGCGAAGGAAACCCCCCTCAACAGCTCTGACAACAAACAGAGACAAGACAGTACACATACAGGACAATGACATCAAGCAATACAAGGACTTCACAAACAAATCGGTTTTATGTTGCTGGATGAAAGAAGAAATTGTTACCATACAATTCTAGTATTAACATTTAAGTTTCCCCTGATCTTGTATATATATTTAGGGATAATAAAGAAATCATTTCTCAGAGAACCTGCTGCAAAACGTTGAATTTTGTAATAACCAAAATTGATTAAAACTACAGTTTGACTCAAATAAAGGCTCCTTTATTAATTTGATTATTGCTTATTTATTTAATTTGAATACAATATTAAATATTCTCTGTAAAAAAATTAGAAAATTGATTTTTGGCATAAGAGGATTGGTTGTCAGACTACTTAACCAGGTGCCGTAGAAATCGGTTTAACGTAGGCCTTCAATTCAACGACACTACAGGGTACTTAGGGTTTCATCGCCATTAACTTTAGACTTTGCTCTGCTCTGGCGACACTAATGGATGAGCCTTTAAACAATTAACCGTCTTTATCAGTCACGTTAATTGATAGATAACACAATAATAAACAAAGGCGAATATGCAATAAGGTACTGTTTCAAAATATATAAATATAACAAAAGCTGCAAATACAAAAAAATTGTTCCATAATTGAAAATGTTGGCAGTTCATTTTTCCATTTGACCACATAACAGGAATTCTAAGACGTGCCCTCTCGGCAACCCTGGATTCTTACGAATTGAGAAAGTGGACAGAGAGGTAGAAATGGCTCCAGTATAATCGAGTCATGCCCCTTTCATCATCCAATTACACCTTTTCAGCCTTCCTCAATGCACTTAATGTAATTAGTTTGAAATTTGATATTGGAACAGACACTCTCAGTGGGGTCTCCGAAGAGAAAAATGCTTAAAATGTTGGCGTCCTGCTTTATATATCAATCGTGGTCACAAACTACGTATTTATTTACACTAACTTATTTTGTTAACAGGCATGATTTGTCCAAACACTGTCCGGTTATGCAAATGTGTGACTCTAAATCAATTGTAATAATATAAAAGCCACTCGTTACCTTACTCTAAGGAAATTATTCAAACTAAACAAATAGAGGAGGTTTTTGAGATGTTAAAATCCACCGAACGACTGTGAGATATCCTGGATACAGCCCGAGTCTGATAACTTTCAAAATGACGAGCCTCTTGCAAGAACAGCCGTAGTCAAGCCAATCTTCTCTAGCCAAGAGTTTTATTCCGAGCTACGCTGCATTACAACCCTTGACTGATTAATTACATACAAATATAACTTCTGCTTCGCCCCTGAGTTAAAGCGTTGATAACATATGTTGAATGTTATACTCTAGTTTTGACAATTTGTTTAACTTTGTAAAGCAATATTTAGGTGTTTATATGGAGAGTTGGTGTCTGTAGGGGTGGGTACATATGCAATACTCTCATTGAGTTGATAGAATACCCTGAACATATCCTTTTTTCAACAACACTTCGTCCACTTTCGTTATTGACTATCCTCTCGTAACACAACATTTGATTGGTTGCGTAGAGGTTCCCACGCATCCAATCAATCGCTTGGAAGCCGAGTTCGATTACATGCGAATAATCCGTCAATGGTTGTAATGCAGAGTAGCTTGGAATAAAACTCTTGGCTAGCGAAGATGAGTCAAGCCCTGCTCTTGATATCTCACGTGTGGTCGG
Organism: Mopalia vespertina; assembly: GCA_030265115.1. Classification (NCBI taxonomy): domain Eukaryota; kingdom Metazoa; phylum Mollusca; class Polyplacophora; order Chitonida; family Mopaliidae; genus Mopalia; species Mopalia vespertina. The sequence continues at coordinate 4,907 of JAQQZZ010062332.1, read as the reverse complement.
ACCTATTTTAACTGACAGGAGGGATATCCACCGTATCACACCGACTCGACTTTGATAATCTGTTTCTCAAACTACTTAAATTTGATCCAGAGCAGATCCATACGCGACAAAAAAAAACACAAGAAAATCAGACTGACTAGAAAGTTGTTGATTCAGCCTTGTTTAAAAAGAACCAAACTTTGTAGTTAAGGTATATTTTGTCAAGATGTGATATTTATAGTTTGACTATTTTTCGTCGCAGATCCAAGGCGAACGACCGGACCTGGAATACTTGACCTACATATTGCAGTAAGCAGACGAACAGTGATAATCCATATATTTAAAGATAGCATGGGAACGGTATACCATATATTAAAGCAAAGCTATATTTACGTTATGAGTAATGACCTCTAGACGACCAAAGATGGACTTGTTAATGGTATAATCACAATAATGGATCAAACAAAGTATAGGCCAAGAAGCATAAATAATTACATTAGTCGTACATTTTAAAAGGCAGAAGTACAAAATGAATACTGACAAAAGTATAACTCTAGGATTATTGTTGTCCAACATTCACGACAACACAGGTTACAAAAATATTAATTCAATCTAACAACAGTTGCAGTAATGGAAAAACTAGTACAGTCGATCTGTTTGTGATGTGGTTTGGGATTGCCTTGTGATTGTCTTTGCTGCCTTTGGTTGTCCTGTCTTGTAGTGGTCTGTTGCCAGTGACCTCAACGGTGGTTCCCTTCAACTTGGGCTGACGTGCCGCCATATGAGCGAAAGAACCTTAAATACGACGTCAAACCTCAATCAAATAAACAAAACAAACCAAATCCTAAACGTTCTTTGAAACATTATGAGTGGATGATGGCTACCAAAAAAAAATCATTTGTTCTCCAAATAATTTCACTAAGGTACCCTGGTCAGGTATATTCACAGGCCATTGTTTATCGAATTAGGACTCGTACCACATAAACCTTAATGCTAGTGTCCCCGTGGGGTATTGTTATTGTAAATAGGAAATACTGTAGCAATCAATTCTATTAGAGTCATTCAACCAGTGCCGGTACGCATTGATGTTCATTTTCCGTTATGCCAAACTCGCCCAGCTCAAACTCACATCGAAGCAAATGTGTGAAACGGTTCATGTTGTCAACACAAAGCAGTATGTATCCCTGTTTCATGCGATAAAGGGGACAAGCAATAGGTAGATAAATCTGCCGTGAATACGGGAAAACCGGGTAAGTCGTCGGGGTGAGTGGAATGTGGAATGGCCGAGCAGCTTAATCCACTCATATCCTCTTTTTCATCATCTAATTACGACTTACCAGTGCTTCTCAATGCACTTAGTTTAATTAATTTGTTAGATGCGACTGGAGCTGATTGGCTTAGAATAGGTCATTACAGAGAAGGGCTTATAGTGGCAAAGACACATTTGTGGGCCATTTACGGCAATAGCATTCGACACTCTTCTCTGGCATATTGGGCTGAGAGATTTGGCTCATCTACCTCTTGTGCTACTCTTCAGTCCACTGGGTCTCAAGTGAATTGGCGCTTGCCAATATAACACCAATCGTTCCAAGACTTGACAGAAACGGATCAAACAAGCTAGATACCCTTAGGCTTTGAGCTGCAAAGATCTCGTGTTGACCAGTAGAAACATGCGGATATTGATCATTGTCACAATGTACGCCTTTGGGTAATCTAGCACGCAGATATATAACACATGTTAGGAAACGTTAGCGGACCGAAAGAAGATACTGAAAGGGCTCTATACTATTGCAGTATGTTATATTAATATAGGTTACTACATAACAATAGTGGTTTCGTTAAAAGAATTGACAGCTTTTGTTAACGTTAAGTATAGATAAAGTCCTAGTTTTCGTCTGATTAGGAAAAACTTTATTTTAGATTTGAAAAGATTCATAAATCTACGTAATCGGCATTCATAGTTTCATTAATCTACGACACTCCTCATAGCCGTGTCGCTCGCCATATTCACTGTCAACACCGTCATTAGTCGAATTATTACCAACAACCTCCCAGCTCTGTCGCCAATCTGAATGAATTATATTTCCGGTGTGACATCCCGTCACCTAAATCCATTTCGTAAGCAAACGTCGTCACTGGGGTCCCCAATGAAAACTGCTATTGAAATACGCATTTGAGTTAAAGAGGTTGCAATCAGCTCGTGTTTCCTCTCAGTCAAATGTCAAATATCATTTGACGGTATAATGGTGTAAAACGCATTACTAAATTACTAAATTTTGTAAAGTTTTTTTTTCACAATCATAATCATTGTGTATTTAACTTTAAATAAAAGGGATAAAACCTTTTTTTGTTGCCCATTTTGATAGCACAAGGGGTCCAGCAGGACGTCAATAAGACCAAACGTGATCATTGTTGAAAGACCACAAACTTGTGCATAGATCGTTTTAATTAAAACGTTTAATGTAAATAATTAAAAACGTAGATTTCCATCAGTTGTAACAAGTCCGCTAATTTGAACAATTGTTTATTGTTTATTTATCGTTGTTAGATCAACATGATTACATGCCAAATACAGATCATAGGCCAGCTTTATTGGGAGACGAAAACTGGATATAACCTTCTGCAGGTTGCTGACTAACCAACTGGCATACGGACTGCAGGAATCCAACCCGCACCCCAGGGGTGTGTGTGTGTGGGGGGGGGGGGGGGGGGACCAACCACATAGATAATCTTGAACGTACGCTCTAGAACCGTGCGCCACAACCAGATTTGCAATCTAACGTTTAGTTGTGATAACAAATATTTCTTTTTCCACTTTGGTTGACAGAAGCTTACCCAAACCGATTCAAATACGTTACTAGCCCTATTCCGCTTACCGTATATAATAACAAGGGTTTATCAACATGCAATATGCTATCTTACGATATTTTTATTTGCTAAATTGTAATACTTTGCGGCAATAATACATATAAGAGCTGTGCTGAATACAACGAATGCAGACCGCATTCTCCCTATAGCATAGGATTTAGGGACCATCGTTACCGTTGTTTACAGGCTAAATGTCGCAATTGCCTTGTAACGTTAGGAGCCCAAGAAGTCAGAGATATCTGTTATAATAAAATTTATTTTTGCATAAAATAATTTAAAGAAAGTGCCATATAAGCATAATGTTAGCCTCCTAAATGCCACATTGAACTTTAATTGATAACAATTTTGCTTGTAATGCTAAATTTGTCAAAGTTCTGCTTTGTCTAGAGAACATATTATTTATTATTATTTTATTCGATATTTGTCTCGCCAATGGACCACTTTAATTAGTTCGTTAATCTCTAACCCCGTCTAAATACGTTTCATAGTAGTTAACTTCGAGATTTTAAATTTCGCATTATGTTTCAGAATGTCCATTGATCCCGAAGTCTTGCTGCATTGTATAAGAATATAGATAGACCATCGACATACAGACTCAGTAAAGTTTGAGTCTTTATCGAAACAATATTATATGTGAATACAGCCTAGAAGGCTCTTTCCATAGAACTAGATATAATAATGGATGATTGATTGGTCAAGGAATTTTACGCTCACCACATGCATACATGGCGATTTTGTCTCAGAAGTGCGCCCTTCCAGGGAATAAACTTTGACAATATAACACCAAACGTTCAAATGCCTGGCGGAAACCGATCAAACCCAGGCAAATAGCCAGTGGCTTTACGCTGTTAGGATCGCATGTTGACCAGCAGAACTATTCGGATATTGATCTTTCCACCACACGCTTTTGTCAATCTAGAACGGAAAGCCTAAAACATTACGTAAAACCATTCACAGACGGATTCAACAGTTCATAATACATGTGTACCAGCAACGGGCCCCCAGAAAATAAAAAAATTCTGTCGATACACATTGACCTTTTGTTATCAATAATGCGACGATGGGCTGCTTCTAGTCTAGAAACATGACTTTATGACTACGATGTGACCTAAGTTTTAACAAAGACGATGTCGCTTTACTGTAAGGCTGGACAAATTCAATTTTAAATTTAACTCTTTTTTTGGAATGAAATTTTTTTTTGGTGCTAGTCTATGAACTACACAGCTCTGTTTTTCTGGTTTCAGTATAAAATTTTACATTTTATCCTTTTTTAGGTGGAATAACAAAAATGTTGTTGTCAGTCCATGTACAACACAGCTCTCTCGGTTTACAAAAAGATAGAGGTTTGGAATTTTGCAAGAAGTAGTAATGCAACTCGATCAAAAATGAAATTCACAATATTGTAAATATTTTCGCAATGGGACGAAAATTCCTGGAGTTAGATTGAAACAATTTAACAGTCGCTGAAAGACTAATCAGGGATTGTTCCATATTTCACGTGCATGCAATTAAGCGCTACCAGACGTACAGTTAACTAAAGTATTACATTTACGGTTCCACTTAACCTACAAACACGACCATCATCAAGTATAAGTTACAAATAATGGAACAGTTGAGAGATTTGATGGAAAGAAGAATAACGGAGAAATCACAATATTCAGGACCGTTATCAGCCCAAAGAAAGAGTTACTGAGAAATAACAATGTCCAGGACATCTCTGCACAAAGAAAGAGTTACTATGAAAAACCACTGTTCAGGACCTTTATCTGCCCAAAGAAAGAGTTACTAAGAAATACCAATGTTCAGGACCTTTATCTGCCCAAACAAAGAGTTTATAAGAAATACCAATGTTCAGGATCTTTATCTTCCCAAAGAAAGAGTTACAAAGAAATACCAATGTTCAGGACCTTTATCTGCCCAAAGAAAGAGTTTATAAGAAATACCAATGTTCAGGATCTTTATCTTCCCAAAGAAAGAGTTACTAAGAAATACCAATGTTCAGGACCTTTATCTGCCCAAAGAAAGAGTTTATAAGAAATACCAATGTTCAGGATCTTTAT
>JAQQZZ010062221.1:0-22977 GCA_030265115.1 Mopalia vespertina | reverse complement strand
TCTACGAGGAGGTGAGAATGTTAATGTTAACTGTCATTTACATTCTCACCTCCTCGTAGAGAAGAGGTTTGGTCAAACTCGGGTGCCCCCATGAGTTTTATGACACGTGTTGTAATATGTGACATTTGTTTCAGGTGGCGGCTAAACAAATGAAAGGCACACACTTGTTATATCCCCCCCTTTAAATGTAACCGACTGTTCTTTTCAAAATCAAAAAAGTGTAGATAAGCAGATAAATGTAAACCTATAAGTAAAATAATTTCTTAATTACCAATTAATAACTTCAATTGCATCCTGAACTTTTCATGGTTCCTCTATGTATGTTCGAATGACATTTAGTAGTTGTACTATAGTATAAACCTTCAATAATGTTTATGAATCACATTTATTTTATTATTTCTACTTTAAGATTTTGTCAGAGTTGGGTTTTTTTTGTTTTGTTTTTCTTTTAGTAAACAAAATGTAGTTTTGACTGAAGTCAAACATTGTGGAATTGGTCAAATATCCTATAAATAATAAATTTTTCAATGTGTTTTTAATTTTTAAACTCTTCGTTTCCACTCCAATACCGTTTACAAACGGTTGCGTCTGGATGTCTGGTCTAACGATGGTCGCCGTGCAATCAATCAATCCATCGATCCACCAATCAATCAATCAGTCGATCTTATATATGAATGAAATAGCCAACAATTAACAGGATACAGAATCAATGATATAATAATAAATATTATAGTAGCATATACTATACAATCAAAAATAAAGAAACCAATATATTCTGTTAATCAGTTATATTGTTGAGTAAGAAACAGTAATAACTGAAGGACGATGTAGAATGGGCTTTTCTTCATTGTGGCTGATATATTATATCTATTGTCCAAGCTATTACTGCCAAAGATTTAATTCGGTGACAACCACGTTTTCACTTTAGTGAAAATGTTACATTCCACATAAATATTGCATTTATAAAGTAAAAAAATAGTTATTTTTTCAGTTATTCTCCTGCAAAGTAGTAAAGCAAGATGTATTCATGGATATCGTACAATGGAATAAGATGTTAAATAGCTAAAATCAGAAAGTGCTTTGAAATTGACACCGGTCAAAAATTCAGTAAAATCTTGTATTTAAAAGTAATAATATCGAGCCATCGGTGTATTCACCACACTGATATTTTTTTAAATTCGAAAATATTTTGGAAATCGACACCTGATTGACCATTTGCGGTCAAAATTCAGTAAAAACTTTTTATTTATTTCTAGGCAACCGGTGTATATACCAAATTGATATTTTCAAACGGCTTGGATGCCCTGTAATTTGGGGAGGGGAGGGGGATTTTGGGTGAAGCGTTTTAATTACAAATTTAAATCACTGTTCCAATGTCTTGGTAAACAGAGATGTCTGCACTGATATCGTTTAAAACAGAGCTTTACGATTACGTGTTCACTTATCATAATAAATACTGTTGAATATGTTTATGATATTGATTATGGTGGACTATTTGTCGAGATACTTATGTCAACGTAATCAAGTACCATCGTTTCAGTTGTTATTTGCTCAATTAGGGTAGCAGATGTCGCTTACAGCATGGGAGAGCTGGCCGCAAAGCTGTATGTTATGGTGCTTGGAGTTGTCTTCTCCTGACTTCGCTCTTCGGCTTCTTGCTCACCTCCAGAAAATATCTGATGTAAAAAAAAAAAGAGAAAAACAGACACTGTTTAATAAATTTGAATGAATTTCTTCCATTTGTGCTTAATCTTATATCATTTGTTTTAGTGGTAAACATAGACGAATTGAAATGTTATTCTTTGAAACGTGTTTCAATAAATAACACGTTAAAAGATGCTCTAAAATATATATAGTTACGCTCTGTAATACTCAAATAAAGCAAGATTAAATAAATACCGTTCTCACTTAAAATCGACTTAGTTGTCTAAAAACCAAACCAGCCTAAAATTCAATTGCAGGGATCTTTTATTTTCTCTGGCGTAAGTTTATAGATTACCCACAAAGCCAATTTACCTTATTAAATTAGTAAGCGTTAACACATAAGTATTTTTGTCTGGTATTTTTTAGGGGTAGATAAATATCTTTAAAAAAAACTATAAATACGCCTTTTAAAATTCGTTTGAAAAGGTTCCATCTGTTTCATAAAAGCATTGATTTTGTCTTTTATTATCATCGATTTTATTTATCTATTTCTTTCCGATATTTTGATATAGTTGCGACATCATAGTTTTGACAAAACACAGGTGTATAAAACACTGATTTAATTTGTCTCCTTAAATTAATGAAATGCGTTTACTCTAGAAAATAAGGATGAAGAACTACGTTAAAATAGTCTATCTGCTTTATGTACAATACTATTTTAAGTAAAAACATATTACTAGTGTATATATTAAATTAAAGTAAAAGCGATTTGTTAATGTCCATGATTAAAGGTACACTTTTTGGACTATTCCTAAGACTACAGGGGCCAGTTGCTCGAAAGATTATAAGTCGATAAAAGCAGATTGAATGGCTTATAGTGTATTAGAGATAGACCTTCAAAAGAAGATTCAATTTAAAGCGCTTCGAGCAACCGACCCCTGGCCGACAGCCTTTAAAGGTAACTTGTTTCAGTGCCATTTTAAAATTGAGATCATTACACACATGTATAAGACTCCGAATTGGACTTCCTCTTCATTGAGGTAAAGCGTGTCGATGTTTATTCTTTATCAAGCATATAAAATGCCAGAAAATACATTAAAATACCGTGCCAGATACCCAAGTTCAATCGCACTATATTTATTGTTTCATAATTGCTTAAAGTACACTTGCTGACAAAATTTCAGAAGCCTATATTTAATAAAAGTAACAAAACTCAAATTTTGATAAAATTTATACTTCGGAATACTTCCATGTGTATTCAGTTATTTTACATATTCAGGCATTCGTGCATTCTGGTCGCTTTCTCTTTCACCTCTTTTTTTCTCGTCATTTTGAAAGCAGGGAAAAAATTCATCGTTTAAAAATAATGTATCAGATCTGTTACTACTCCAGTTGTAAATGGATATTATATGAGAGTCGAAGGCTACGTTTTGATCAAGAGTATAGAGTATTACTCACAGCATAGTCAACATTATAAATTAAGTATTAACATTCAGTTACCCTTGAGTATCAATCAAAAAATATAGAAGATCAAAATATATTTTCTGACGTTGCTTAAACTTAAAGTTTCTTTATTTTTGTGTGTCGCTTTTGTTGTTTTGTTTTTGTGGGTTTTGTAGATTTTTTTTAGAGTTTCTTTTTCTTTTTTTCTTTTTTTACTTTATGAGATGATAATAGTATTTGATACTGCACACTAGTGTTTTCTCTGCATTTTAAGATGATATCGTCCACAGCCATTATTACCTAGCTGTAATTTTTTGTTTAAATCTTTTCCGGAAAATGTGTTAACGTTATATAGAAAAACCGAGGCAGCAATATGTGTTGGTGCAATGTATTAGATTTGTATTCGATGATCGTAGTAATACAAAAGAAGTGTTGTAAGACAGAACAACGACAAATGCCCGAGGACAATCACCCTCGAAATAAGAAGAAAGTCTGCTTAGGTAAGGCTATTTTACATACAACTGGCAACCATGTCATTTGGGTATACAGCTGCAAAACGTTTAACATAAAATACGTTTTTTACACAACATAAAGATACATACGGTGACGGCTCAATTCACGGTTGTAGTTTTAAGGAGTTTTATTATTTCTGTGCCCACTTGTGCGTCCATTTGTCAGTCCGGGAGTGTTTTGTGCCCCGGGGCTGTGTATTTACGGCTCTGAGGGAGGACCCATAACCCTATCATCAATGGCACATTTAAGCTAATTTTTGCTACAGTCTCCACTTTACACATTTCCTTTTATCCGGAAATCCATTAAAACCTTTCCTAACATAATCGTTCAACAACCGATCAATTCATATATGAAATTTTAATTTCGTTTAATCCGTTGCTCAATTAAGACCAACACCCATTTTTAATATGTCATAATGTTCACTAAACGATTTCACTTTCAATTCGATTGAAAGAAAAGTACAGCTTCATTGAATGTATCGTTAGGTCGCAGTATATACGTTCGTATGGCAGTTTGTCTGACTGCCAAAGCACAATAAAGACCACGACGAAGCTACAATAAACCTCATATTTTAAAGGAGCAAGTATACTGAATAAACTCAACTTAATATTTTGACGTCTATAAAAGGGCGGAGAGCTCTGATCTGGGTATTTTTCACACATTCAGTCTCTTACATTTTATTTCACAAGAAAAAAGAGCAAGCTATAATGCTTTGAGAAACTGAAATGTTATTTTGACTAGTTAGATTACATAAAACTACTACATATATAGCCCAGGTCAGATAGGTACGCCAGTTAAAAAGTGGTCTTTGTTAAGCTTTTGAGTTTTCTGCAATCATGGACCAGTTAGAGAAAAACATAACAAACTTATCTAATAAGTTCTAATCTGAGTTTTTGTTCTATTAATAATATTTATAGAATAAGTGAAGTGGTTGAAGTTCTAATTTGGGCCAAGTTGTTCAAAATTCAGAAAATCTCACAGGCGGCCATGCAATTAAATACAAAGAAGTTGATTCAGTATATTATACAATATTAATGAATTCAAGTTTGTCTGCAAACACATTTAATGATGAAATTAAAGACGTGTACTGCCAAAGAAGGAGACCTAAATTATCAGTTATTAAGCCGAAGACTTAAATGAGATAAACTATCCCGAATAGTGAAATATCAAGTTTTTAGGGTTAAGGATGAATCAAAAAGATTTTATTCCAAAAAGTTGGTAGCGCCATTGTTATGTTTCTCAGGTTTTTCTACACTCATGATATGCGTGAGCGAAAAATATGATTTCTTTAGTAGTAGGAAAACATTAATATCGCAAAATATAGTGTTCAACAGATAGGAAAATAAAACAACTCTGCAATGATTTTACTCATTACCTTATACCGTACCGCTAATAAAAGCTGAAACCAGAAGGGGGTATTAACAAGTTTGACGGTCTGACGAATACAACGAAATTAAATAATCTGTTATGCTCGTTTATATGCCTAGATTCCAACAGTGGATATTGTCGGGGACTTGATTTATGTTGGTGTGATTAGTTTTTACCACCGGTTATATCATCATTCAAGGAGGAGGACACCATCTTAACTCCTGTATATATAGCTGGCAACATTACATTATATACTGATGCATTGGGATGTATTATAGAGCTGAACGATCAGAACCTAATAACTTATCATGCAGGACCAATCGTGTTGTTTTCATCTTAAAAGTGAAAATCCTTAAGTTCTGGTACTATTATGTTAATTTGAAACTTCTCACATTGTTAACAAAACACGAAGGAATTAACAATCTTATTGGTCGTCAGTATAGTAAAATATAATAGTTTCTTTACACAGGAAATTCAGCAGAATTATGCTACATCTGAATAGAGCTTGCACGGTGAAACCATTAAACCCGTACGAATGACGAAACCCCATTGCTCATGCACTTCCTCGGTCGTAGTCGTTGTGGTCACTTTCATGACCCCCTTTGCCCTAACAAACTTTCTCGATTTATTCCAATCGCAAAAATCGCGAGAGTTTCATACACACAAGAAAGAAACCTATTTCAGTATGCCGAACGCTCAGAAAAATTAAAATGTTCATTCTTCGGCTCTTCATGGTCATGTATATAAGACATACAGAGAATATAAACAGTATATATGAAATTTAAAAACAGAAGTAAAAAGCGAGCGTTACAAAAGGCTAAAATCCAATGTTTTATGTTGTCATTCGACTATTGCTAGACTAGACTAGGCTATTTATTCCATATTAGGGCAATATCGAGTAGCTTGTGTATGCAAACTTTCAAATTAAAAAGTAAAGAAATCCATGAACACCGATAGCGACGAGGATTTGTACTATTTATTACAGGCGGTCTAAATAAATAAATACAAACGATTGTTCTCGTGTTGTTTTAGTTGAATTGTATTAAATTGATATTTATTATTACCTTGTCACAAATGTCCTGTTTATTGAGAGTTTGGTTCAGCAGCTTTGTGAAGCTTTATGAGCATCAAGTATACCAAAGCACTATGACCACATTAAAAATTTAAAAAAATGAACACACGTTTATTGTTTTGTTTTTTTCCCTTCTCCAAATCAACGGAGAGAGTGTTTTCGACACAAAATCATTACACATAGAGAGTTGGTCAATAAAAGAAATTTTTAGCCCCCAAGTGCTATTCCCGTCTATAATAAACAAATAACTTACGTTTTCGTCAATTTTAACATATCCATGAATAAAAAATATCCACTAGAGAACTGCTCCGTTCTATCTCCCAGAAAAGAAAGCGTGAAACTGAATGAAAGATAAAATTTCTCATTTTTTAATGGGACCATTTTGCCCTGCTAAGTGGGAGATAGGTTGAGGGTGCTACAGTGAGCACTTGACACGGACAACGAACGACTACACAGCAACCAACTCGTTCACGGGACCGTCTAGGATCTGTATCTAAATCCATCTGTACAAAGTGTGGCAATTGTCGTAAAAACGTAGGAAAAATGGGGACAGAAAAAAAAATAAAAAGCAAATATAAAGGTTATATACCGTAGCTTCATATTGTATGATCCAAACGGTTCGGCTTCACCTTTTTAAGGGTAATTAATAGTGATATAAATCGACATCGCGTATTTTCGGAGTTTGTTTTATTGGGGGTTTTTTAATTGCCTAAGCTGTTGGGACTTCTTACAAAATATAGTAATATGGCATGGTAATGATCATCAGAATTAACTCGTGTCCAGTTCCTTTTAGTTTCTTGTAGGTCACATCTTAATGTTAAACAGACATGTATCTGCATATTAATATTTGAAATAAGTGCCATTTTTACACCAGTAACTAAATATTTTCACATTGGGAAAGTTTCTTTTTTTCAGCACGTGACAAATCTGTTGATTTTTTCATATAAAACAAATCATTCGTGCACTTACTTGTTTTTCTATTCTATATACCAAAAAAAGATCATTTATGTTTACAAACTTTGTACTTTTACTATAAATATAAATTACTTATAGTAACTATTTCTCTGAGAATTGGCTTTGAGCCTTATACGTTTAGCCCACCATACAGAATCGACTGACATATCATTACTAGCTAGATGGTATAAATATATTTTGTATATTTATCTTTTCCCCTTAGGCCAGTAAGATCAATAGAAAGTGCATATAGACTATAAATGTTGACTGTTGTAGTTTTGACACCTATTGAGGTGTCATATATTAGAATGTAGAAACTCGCCCTATAGGTTTCGGTGATAGTTTAATAGCTATATACATACTCAGCCCTTCCCTAGTTCTTACATTCAATCAGAACATTTAAGGGATTAAAACTGAGGTCGCGCGAGACGAAAAGCCAACTAACTAATCCAGTCCTAAAAACAGACAAAAAAGTAAAGTTAATTTTACTCGGATATTGGGGGAGACTTCCGAATTTGTATCAAGTCAACTGTCTATTTGGTGCTAGCTTCTATTTTTGGAGCCTTGGCTCGTGTAACGGTATGGCTGCCAATTAAATGGCGGGATAAAGCTCGTGCTACTGTGTGCAAACTAGATTTCGAGTAGGGTTGCAATTTAATCTGATTCAGTCAATTCTCCACTTGAGTCTGTCAATCAGAAGTGCCAACCTCAATTACTAGATCGCCATGTGTGTCTTCTTTTTAAACACCACTGATTTATACCCACTTCTTCATACCCTCCCTGAAGCCACAACAGTAATCTTTCTAAGATTTTGTCCCATTTCTTCTTTATAAACAATATGTATAGTAGACAGACGATCAGTGGTATAGGATTGTAATCGTTGGATTATTTTCTAAAATTCATCCATGCGAATTTGATTTTCTACGGCCGTGGCTCAGTGGTTAGTTTGTTGGACTGCTGCTCCTTCATCGTTGTATCCCTCACATGTTTATTTCTCCCAGTGGTCATCACATGTACATGGGAGTGACATGAAATGGTTTCAACGAGGTTTCTCCGGTTTCCCACAGTATAAAGTAAGGCAGAGTTAGAAGTGGACTATCGTTCGTCATGTAAGGGAAATATGCCCTTGAGTGAGATGATTGATTGATTGATGTTTTATTCACCAGAATAGAGAGAAATTTGTAACAAGATGTGTAAAGAGATAACATAGGCGGGAATAAAGTCCGCGAAGAACATACACACATCAGCAAGTAGAATAGTCAATTTTAGTGAAGAATAATAAAATGTTGAACATTAATTAAACAGACAAACATTTCCATAAGTTTGGTTCATATATTTTGACCTAACTATTTATCATTTCTATGGATGAATCTTAATGTTTATTTCCACGCGTCTAATTTTTTGCCCATTTCCTACTTTCATGTTCATTTCCATGGGAGTTTCTCCATGGTCATGTCCATGACTTACCTTACTGTTCATTTATCATGGGTCTGCCTTTATGTTTATTTCCAGGCATCAAACTTGATGCTCATTTCCTAACTTCTTTTTCATTTCCATGGGTCTACCTTTATGTTTATTTCCAGGCATCAAACTTGATGCTCATTTCCTAATTTCTTTTTCATTTCCATGGGTCTACCTTTATGTTTATTTCCAGACATCAAACTTGATGCTCATTTCCTTATTTCTTTTTCATTTCCATGGGTCTACCTTTATGTTTATTTCCGGCATCAAACTTGATGCTCATTTCCTAACTTCTTTTTCATTTCCATGGGTCTACCTTTATGTTTATTTCCAGGCTTCAAACTTGATGCTCATTTCCTAATTCTTGTTCATTTCCATGGGTCTACCTTTATGTTTATTTCCAGGCATCAGACTTGTTGCTCATTTCTTAAGTTCTTTTTTCATTTCCATGGGTCTACCTTTATGTTTATTTCCAGGCATCAAACTTGTTGCTCATTTCCTAACTTCTTGTTCATTTCCATGGGTCTACCTTTATGTTTATTTCCAGGCATCAGACTTGTTGCTCATTTCCTAATTTCTTGTTCATTTCCATGGGTCTACCTTTATGTTTATTTCCAGGCATCAGACTTGTTGCTCATTTCCTAAGTTCTTTTTTCATTTCCATGGGTCTACCTTTATGTTTATTTCCAGGCATCAGACTTGTTGCTCATTTCCTAAGTTCTTTTTCATTTCCATGGGTCTACCTTTATGTTTATTTCCAGGCATCAAACTTGATGCTCATTTCCTAATTTCTTCTTCATTTCCATGGGTCTACCTTTATGTTTATTTCCAGGCATCAGACTTGTTGCTCATTTCCTAACTTTTTTTTCATTTCCATGGGTCTACCTTTATGTTTATTTCCAGGCATCAGACTTGTTGCTCATTTCCTAACTTCTTGTTCATTTTCATAGGTCTAGCTTAATGTTTATTTCCAGGCATCCAACTGCTTGTTCATTTACTACCTTCGTGTTCATTTATATGGGTCTACCTGAATGTTTACTTCCACGCGTTTACCTTCTCGCTTACTTACTACTTTTACGACCATACCCATGGAACTACCTTATTGTTTATTTTCATGGGACTACCTTATTTTTTTGTCCATGTGTGAAACTTAAGGTTTTTTCCACGTGTCTAAATTATTGCTCATTTTCTACATTCGTTTTCATTTCCATGGGTCGACCATAATGTTTATTTCCACACATCTAACTTGTTGCATATTTCCTACCATTATGTACATGTTTATGGGACTATGTTTATGTTCATTTAATGTTAATTTCCACGCGTCTAAGTTCTTACTCAATTTCTACCTTGGTGTTAACTTTCCCTGGGTTTATTTTTTTGTTGATTTCCATGGGTCTACCTCATTTTTTACATTCATTTTTAATGTTTATTTCCACATTTGTAATTTCTTTTTCAATTTCTACTTTTTTTATTCTTCTTTCCATGAGTTCAAGCTCAGTGTCTTGTCATCAGTTCAAACATGCGGTAGTTGTGATCAGTTCAAACTCATGACCTTGTTATCAGTTCTAACTCATTGCCATTCTTATCAGTTCAAACTCATCGCCGTTGTTATCAGTTCAAACTCAATTTCATTGACATCTGTTCGAACTGAAGTCCACTATCAGGAGTTCTATTTGATTGTCACTCGTTCAAACTCATGGGTATTCTCAATAGTTCAATCTTACATGTATTGTCAGCGGTTCAAACTCAACTCGATCAAGCTCATGGTTATTATAATTTGTTCAAAATCATGGTTATTGCCACCGGTGTAACCCCACAATCATAATATCAGTTCAATCACATGGACATTTTCATTAGTTCAACCTCTTGGCCGTTGTCATCAGTTCAAACTCATGATCCTTACCATCAGTTCAAACTCATCCTCAGTATTAATCAGTTCAATCTCATGATCCTTGCCGTCAGTTCAATCTCATGATCCTTGTCGCCAGTTCAATCTCATGATCCTTGTCGTCAGTTCAATCTCATGATCCTTGCCGTCAGTTCCATCTCATGATCCTTGTCGTCAGTTCAATCTCATGATCCTTGTCGCCAGTTCAATCTCATGGTCCTTGTCGTCAGTTCAATCTCATGGTCCTTGTCGCCAGTTCAATCTTATTATCGTTGCCATCAGTTCAATCCCATGATCCTTGCCATCAGTTCAAACTCATCGTCATCATCAACAGTTCAATCCTCAGTTCAATATCAAGATACTTATCATCAGTTCAATCTCATGATCCTTGCCATCAGTTCAAACTCATCCTCAGTATCAACAGTTCATGATCTTTGTCATCAATTCAATCTCATGATCCATGCCATCAGTTCAATCTCAAGATCGTTGTCATCAGTTTACTCTCATGGTCCTTGTCGTCCGTGCAATCTCAAGATCCTTGTCATCAATTCAATCTCATGATCCGTGCCATCAATTCAATCTCATGATCCTGACCATCAGTTCAATCTCATGATCCTTGTCATCAGATCAATCTTATTGTCGTTGCCATCAGTTCAATCCCATGATCCTTGCCATCAGTTCAAACTCATCCTCAGTATCAACAGTTCATGATCCTTGTCATCAATTCAATCGCAAGATCTTTGTCATCAATTCAATCTCATGATCCATGCCATCAATTCAATCTCATGATCCTGACCATCAGTTCAATCTCATGATCCTTGACATTAGTTTAATCTCATGATCCTTGCCATCAGTTCAATCTCATGATCCTGACCATCAGTTCCATCTCATGATCCTTGACATTAGTTTAATAGCATGGTCCTTGCCATCAGTTCAATCTCATGATCCTTGTCATCAGTTCAATCTCATGATCTTTGTCATCAGTTCAATCTCATGATCCTTGTCATCAGTTCAATCTCACGGCCCTTGTTATCAGTTCAATCACATGATCCTTGTCATCAGTTCAATCTCATGATCCTTGCTATCAATTCAATCTCATGATCCTTGTAATCAGTTCAATCTCATGGCCCTTGCCATCAATTCAATATCATTGTCGGCCTTGTCATCAGTTCAATATCATATTCATTGTCATCAGTTGAAACTTATGGTCATTAAGAGTTCTAGCTGATGCTCATATTCAGCACTGCCTCAGCATGAGAGGTTTTAAGTCGTCTGGCTTTAAACAAGGTTCTTTACGAGTATGTAGACCTTCGGATTCGAACTTATTTGCCATTTAACGCCGTTAAAATTGCATTTTTTTTCTCGATGATCCGATGCCAAACTCTCAGGAGATTTCGGGAACATCATGGCAGGCCATTGATCTGAACGAACTATACTACGGTGTAATCTTTCATAAAAACTTTTTTATATTTGATGCATGTCTTGAACCATTTTGTTGTCTTCTTTGTTTGCTTAAAGGTCAGTAGAGAATAAATTCACATCACGCATAATATTAGGTGATTTAGAAATGCTCGGAGAAATATTGGAGTAACACGAACTTACTTTGTATGGATATTACCGTGTATAAAAATTGAGTGACAACTAATGTGGCGTAAGACATTTGGGTGTATATGTTTTTCTGTAAGTAAACTGGTCGTGTGGTAGAATGTCTCATAAAGCGTTGATGAGAAACACCTGGTATCGGACATTAGCTGGGAACTGCCTGTTATATGTCGTGTTCTACCATGTTTTATTGTAGTTGTCTGGAAAGGTTTCACAGATGTGTTTGTATGAAAGGCCGAGGCAGTTATGTGGCTTGACAGCTAATCGATTGGTGATCGATAAACAGAGCCTACACCTGATCAATATACTGATTTGTTAAAAGAATACAGAAACGGTAATAGAACTGTAAATTTGTGAACAACTAGACGTGAATAGATTCAAACTATTCTCAGTACATCTATAATTTCTTTTCATAGCTTCAGCAGGAATACTCACCGTCGCCTTTGAGATTTCTATATTGGCTTTTCCATACATGTATGTGCTTTCCTTTATAAGATACTCAATACACATTTGTTTTTCTCTCATACGATTTAACATTGAATAAAAAAATTTAAATTTTAAACTCAAATTTATATATATATTTTCGTATCTTATATTTTTATAAATTTTTATATACGTGTTATCAGGGAGCATAAAATTGTAAGGCAATTAACAGAGCCATGGGGTATTTATGCAAACCAGAAAGCCTTTCAATTTTGGGATTTGTATTAAATCGTAGTTATCTTCAAAGCGGAAACCGAGATTGACAACTTGATCAGAAAACACTCCCTATTATTATAGGTACTCTAGAAAACAGCACATAATAAAGAAAGGACATCTGTATTTCTCGGTTCTTTGTTTTCCTGTTGGGCCGGTTTTGGACATACATGGTGAAGTTTCTTGACAAGTGCTCTGGTCACCCATCTGGTGTGGCGGTTAGAGTACCTGTGTGTCGGGTTAGGGGTGGTCAAGGGAAGTATCCTGACATCGAGGACCACTTGAGTCGACACACACTGACCAACCAAGTAATCTGTAAGAGCTCGTTAAGACAAGATAGCATTCATTAAGTTCCCTTTAAAATTGAAATGTATTTTAAAAATTAATGGGTACCTATGTATAGTGCGCGGGCCACCTGCATTGTCGGCACACAGGTATCGAAAAATCCAGGGACTTGAGACGAACCACAAAGACTGCGGATACCAAAGGTGTGAAATGACCAACCGTGAAGGGGATTCATCTCGTGCCAGCATGCCCGCACCTTAAAACGCCCCGTGTCGTAAGCTGGTATTTGACATAACGAAAAGACGGAGCGCAATTGTGATGTAAGTGTTGCATACAACTTGCTAAGGCTAAGATTACGCGAACGATGATCCTTCTGTTTATATGTCATCTCATCTCTGGACCGTCATTCTATTTCTTTCTAGTATAATAATATATAATTCATGGTTAGACCACCGTCTTTAAATCCCTTTCTTGGCCTATACACAACACCTAAAATCGGTGTAGTTTTAAGACTTATAGCTTTACTTATTTGATCTATAGTGACTTATATCCTTTTGAAAAAGAATTGAGTAGGAATTATACAATTCTATATTTAATGAATTAATTTTTGTATCCGTTTAGAAATTTAATATTAACCGAATTTTCGTTATTTTTGATAACACTTTCTTAAAATCTTTTACTACAAATAACACAAATAGTTTAATTATTTACTTTCTAAACGAAAAATGATTTTATTGTTTTCAGTATTGGGAGCTGTGTCACTATTCTATCCAGCTATTCAACGTTCTATTTGTAGAAGTTCAGTTGTCTCAGTGGTCTGGGTGGCCGTCATTTACGATTAGACACTCGACTCTGAACGTCGAGGGTTCGAGCCCGGGAAGAATTTTCTTAACTAAAATTTGCTCAAAACTAAGCAATTGTTACTCCAAATAACGAAATTTAGTTATGTTTCATTATTTTACGATATTACCATTTTTCATAACTTAAAATCATGAAACATAACTAAATTTTCGTTATTTGGAGTAACAATTGCTTAGTTTTTAGCAAATTTTAGTACCATTTTTTATTATCAAAGGGGGATAATGTTAATTAAGATCTTTAAATGTATTATTTTTTATCAACCTGTTTATTTTCTCTCTAAGGATAAGCTCAACGTCCATTTTTAATGTTATTTTGGGTGTTCTATTAACTGTTTGCGCATTAAAAATTCTTCCCATTTTAAATTCCAAACATTTTCAAGTTAAATACCTGGAAATCCATATTTGTAAATGCCATACTCTCTTTGAAAAAAATGTGTTTGATTAGGAACATATAACCGTAATGACGTAGGTACATATAGTGCTTGGTTGCTTACATACTGACCATTCGCAAGGGTTCCCCCATTAGATATTAAGATAACTCTCCAAGACATCCCCGTGTGTCCCGTTAGCAACATTACACAGTAGCCCTGTGAGATCTATCGCCATATAAAATCTACGACCTAGATATTTGCCAGTTTGTTTAAAGATTTTATACGAAGATTGTACCTTAGTCTAGGGAAATTACCCTTTCGTTGATACATCTGAAAGGAGGCTGCACAAATTACATATCCTATATTGGGGGGAGGTCCACCCAGGGTAAATGCCTGAATGTTTTACTATGGACACATATCTGAGATATCGAGGGTCGGGGATATGCCCCGTGGAGGCCTTGGTACAATATGCAGGCCATAAAGCTTAAGGATTGTTGTACTTTCATGTTTTCATCGGCCTTAGATCACTCCATCGTGTAAGTGAGGTACTGAAGTTTGTAGCTGAAAACCCAGTAACACTTATAACTGTTTCAAAAGTATGTTAACTAGCACAGGACTGCGTTATCACAAAAGTTATGCATTAACCAGGTTCAGCATGTGTTTGTATACAAGTTTTTTGTTAGAATAAAAAACTTAAGATGTTAACTTATAAAACCGTCCCATTAACATATATCTTATTGAATAACATTATTAAATAATTGATTTCTTACTGGTCTGATTAGTCCATCTGTAGAATATTAGAGTGATTAAAATGTTAAGACACACAGGAAACCGTACACTTAATCTATTGTCTAAGCTGACATGTCTTTGTATGTTTTGAGTGGTTGGATGGATGCCTCTAGCATCTGAGCAATGGCGATCATGTCGCGTGCATGTCGGTCGTCTGCTGAGGTTCAATGGTGATATGTCTCAAACACAGCGTTCAATATTATTCAATATTGATGAAGAACAAACCTGTTACCTGTGGAGTGTTGTTAGCAGAAGTGTTTGCGCTTTGATTAGGTAAGATTTTTAACTTGAAGCGATCGATATCAAACATTGTCATTTCTGTCTGAATTACTCTATATGATGTGGTCTACCACAAACTCAAAGCCACAAAAACGCTTTGGACTATTTCCTTTTAAATTTTGTTTAATATTGATGATTGGAATGGATACTTGAGTCCACCCTAACCAGGCGCACGAAAGCTGGTTACCGACTAAAAGTTAGATAAGCGCCTTAGTTAAAACCATTGAAACACGTCCGAGTGTTCTTATACAGCACATTAGCTAAGTCTTAGATCACTAGTTCAGAACGACAATCGTAACGAAATATCCTGAATGAGACATTTACAAACTCATTTATATTGTAATAGTTCAAATCCCGGTGAAGCATTATCTTCTGCCATCTCTTTGTTTGAGCACTTTAAACTGTTGACCATGTTATGTTATTTTCGGTTTTAACATTGATAGAAGAGGCAATTATATGTGACAAATGAAGTGGTTGAACTGCACAAAGGGATCCGACTGACTGCGTTTATAATTCTTGTTTTTTTGTTTAATATTATATTGATCATGGTGATATATTATAGTATGTTACATATTAATGTTCCACTATAATCACACTCGAAACCCATTCATTAGATGCAACCAAAATAACAAAGGAAAATAGGATACTGGAACAACTATTTACTCTCTTCTACTTATAATAAAATGTAGACATTAGGAATGACCTATCGTGAATTTAACAAATGAGAGAAGTCATTTACCACTAAAATGCTTTGTAAGGGACATGGCTATTTCATACATTCGAAATAGGTGGGATTTTTAATGAAACTCTCGATATTGATATATAACTATATCAATATGAAACTGATATATATCTATATCAATATCGAGAGTTTCAGTAAAAATCTATTTCGAATGTATGAAATAGCCATGTCCCTTACAAAGCATTTTAGTGGTAAATGACTTATCTCATTTGTTAAATTCACGACAGGTAATTCCTAATGTCTACATTTTATTATAAATGGGGCTGATTTATCAGCCAGTCAGCGTAAGTTTTCGAGGTGGGTTACTAACAGAAGCAATATAAAACAGAGGCTTTAAACATGGTCAATGATAAAAATTACAACCTCAACATATTTTTGCATTTATTGACTATTCTTTGTTTTTTGATGTGAAGTAAATTCCAATTTATCAATGGAGGATTAGCTCTTGTTTGTTTGATTTATGGATTGATTGATTGATTGATTGATTGATTGATTTATGATTGATTGATTGATTGATTGATTGATTGATTGGTCAGAGTTTAACGTCGCTTTTTTCACTTAAATTACGACAGATTTTCCACTTCTCGCTCTGCCTGTCATAAATTCGGTGGAAAACCAAGATGAAGCCTTGTAAAAATCTCCACCGTAAATGTCGGAGTGACCGCGTGTAAACTCCTTGATATCTGAGGGCTGTGGTCCACTGGAGGGCCCGGCAATCGAATGAGGATCATTAGTTGGCCTAATGCAGGACGCTAACCACTAAACCCCTGCCGCGGGTTCTGCTAGCTCCAAATTCCCGAGGCGTGGCGGACTGGACAAATCGTCGCATTAAGCCTCTCTTCCTTTCCTACCTTGCCTTCATAGACAGAAAACTTGAGTTAGCTAGAGTCTACAACAGCTACTTTCGGGTGACCTCTCTTTACCGCACCTAATCAGATTGGAGCTTTCTTACAATAAGAAAGAGGCGGTCTAAACTCAGGATGACAATTAGGCTATACATGTTATATACACGCACGATTTTAGTCCGATTAACAAGGTCTGACATCATCACATGAGTTAGCTAGAGTCTACAACAGCTACTTTCGGTTGACCTCTCTTTACCGCACCCAATCAGATTGGAGGTTTCTTACAATAAGAAAGAGGCGGTCTAAACTCAGGATGACAATTAGGCTATACATGTTATATACACGCACGATCTTAGTCCGATTAACAAGTTCCGACATCAACACAGAAAGTGGCGCTACGCAGGTTTGTTGTAGACTTTGATGTGTTAACGTTTTTCTAATTGGCTGCTTCTTTCAACAAGGAGTCCAATTAAACCTTTGCCACGTTTTTGTCGCTAATTGCAGCAAGTCTCGTCTTACGTATTTTTGCCCTTGCAATGGGAAGATGTGTAGCTCTGGTAGATATCCACGGTTATATCACATGTAGATACATGGTGATTTGTCTTCCTCAATGTGTAAATACAGTATGTATATACAAATATCAATCTAATTAAAATCAGATCTAAATCGCTCCCTGTGTTTTCTTTTGTTGCTGTTTTTGATCTGATTTTAATTAGAACGATACAAATATATGAAGTTACAAACACCGAACTCAAAATAAACCTGCAGAATCAGTTGTCGCTTATTTAGATATCACGTTGTGCAAGGGATATTAAATTAAATATCCAGCTTGTGAAAAGGATTATTTGGAGATGTATCCTTATTCAGCTGGAAAAATACAGTATTAAACCGATTTGACCATTCGACACTATATGGAGCTATCATTGTGAGTATAGTGAATTCTTTGTTAGGCAATGTGGGTACAAGTCCTGCGGTGAATGTTGGCTGATAACCTACGGGTGTCTGGTGGTCGTTTCACGATGACTGTCGCGGGGTTTTGGACGACCTGATAGCGAGATTCCGTTAGCACATTGTTCGAGTATTTACTATGTAACAGTAGCCTCCACCGGTCGATTGAACAAACGTTTTTGGCTAAGAAATTTCTTGGGTAGAATATCGAGCGAATGAGTGACAGGTTCATACCTTCAACTCATCTGATTACTCGGACAAACCGAGTAAAAACAGACCTAGGAAAATCAACCCGCCATTACAAATTCCCGTCACTCAAATATGTATGGGTCTCATTCTACATAAATACAGATAATTCGGATTGCATGGCGATGTATATAGTATAACACAACAGACCACGTGTTGCTTACTGGAAGAATGAATCGGAAAAACAAAATTTAACAATTCAAAATAGAAAATAGAAAATGCGTGTTACAGCAATTTTCTTCGTGACATATAAATATGACGTCTATTAGACACGCTACTCTTGGATGTTTCCCAACGTGTTGGACTATACCGATTCTCCGTCTATGTACCTTACAGGTTTGTGTCCCCCAACGAATCTCAGGTGACTCCGGCTTCGGCTGGGGTGCTTTTGGGAGGTTTCCTCAAAACAATTAAGAGAGAGGCACCATTAATTTTAAATCATATATTTTTGGTGAGGTTTTAAGTCGTTTAAAAAGTTATCATGACTGTATTATAACCCTATAGCCAGGAACCAACAACCCTAGTCAGGAACCAACAACCTTATAGTCAGCAACCAACAACCTTATAGTCAGCAACCAACAGCCCTAGTCAGCAACCAACAACCCTAGTCAGCAACGAAATCGCCAACATTAGCCGAGCCGTTATAGACTTCACAACTCTTTTAAGACTGGCTCTGTCAGTCGTGGGTTCGATGCCTCATGGAGGCTGCAGTCTATGTGAATTAGAACATGGTATAACTACACGATTGTTCCCAAACTATCTAAAGTGCTGCTTGATAATTTCAAATGAAGACTTTTTAAAAAGTATCAATTTATTGTATAGATTAAACATGAAATCAATGACAAAACACCCTCGATACATTCGATAATTTCTCAAAATATACTGTTTAGCTCTTCTTCAGAGTTTCACAATATCATGTATTGCTGCTGTATACTCATCTGACTACCTTATAATGTTTTACAAAGGCGGAATTAATTTTTTTAAAAAACCCATTGTGTAAATGCATAGTCTTAATTGCACATTATTACATTACTGTGTTAAGCAATGCGAAGTTTCAAAAGAATAATTTATGTCCCATCTAAACACATTATTCCGAGAAAATCAGGCAATTTACCGTACAATAAGACCATTACTAGTTTTGAGATCTCAGAATATTCTAAACGATTATATAATCACCCAAGACAGTAAACCCTATTGCAAAAGCTGAGAGCAACCGCTTATCTGGTTAGGAGTTGTTGAATCTATGGTATAAGTGCAGTTCGTACATGTATGTTTATGGTGACTTGAACGACTGGTGACCGACGGTGCTCATTTGTTAACCTGTTGCAACTACTCAGTGTATAACTCATAGGTTCTAGATGATCTTGGGAACCTAGCTTTAAGCTGGATGTCACCGTTGATGGTTCTGAGAGGTGTAGAATGTGAGCAGTAATGTTTATCATCCGTCACACACAAAGGCCATGTAACACCTTCAGTATTTGTGTCATTTCTGTATAATACTGACTGTCCTTCGCAACATCGGCAACTACACGTGTTTTTGTGCTTCAATAATTGAAAGCATATACATGAGCCTCTCTTTCATAGGCACCGGAAATTCGCAATGTCTTATTTTTCTTGGTATCATAACTTCTAAATGTCAACGAATACAATTGATATGTCGATACTGGTTAGCAGATTTACCTAGAGTAATTCTGTTTTGTGTGTTGGTAAATTTAACAACGGACTAAGCATAACTTTAATGCAAGTAACCTGTCTGTTTTAACTTTAAGATAATCATCTGTTAGTGTAATCTCAGATTTGTATGACTACACGGCTTATTAGTACACCCTAATGGGTCTAGTGATGCAATTTAAGTACAAATGGTCATCAACAAAAGATAAAATCGATAATATGCTCTATAGTTTTTTGATAGGACTCAATATGGCGTAGCGTAAACACAGGTTAAGTTTATATAATGTCGCTTTGAGCAACTAGGCCTTGTTTTCTTTTTCACTTGATAACTATGTAAGGAGGCTTCTCTTTGGTTTCTGGAACCTCTGTTGCCCACTTGTCCGAGTGATTGGTCAGTTACTGTGCTCTGTGGCTGTCTTCATTCCTACGATAGTTGGAGGGGTGATAAAAACTTAATCATGTATTGTGTTCCATATTTTAATAGCTATTTTTTTTCTTCAAATTTACCGTTCACTGGTGCTTAACTTATTCCGCTGTTTTAATAGCTTCTGTCACTCGGGAGATGACAAACTATAATATCGATGATCTTAACCCAGACACATCTATGTCAATTTTTCTGCAAAAATAAAACCACGAAAAGAGTTTGTATATTGATAATGTTTCTGTTTATATCCGTTAGTGTTTTCTAATTAAGTGTGACTGCCTACGATATCTTAAAAGCAGCCAATAGACATAGCTATAGGTCTGGTGTTAAGTCCTCGGTGTTACCATTTGTTTACAACTATGAAAGAAGTCATAAAGTTGGTAAACATAAACTTCGGGAGTATGTTTAAGATTACAATGCATGGTGTCCTGTATGTGAACACGCCTTGTGTGTATATTGTCGACCCGTGTGCATGACATGTATGTATAATTGTACTGAAATATGTATGTCTCTGATAAACAAGTTTATGCTGATCACCATATATCTTAATTGGCTGTTCCTGCTCAGAACTGAATAGCCATTAACAGATTCACAATGAATGTCTAACTATGGGAGAGATCGTCTATACAGCCTCGGATACCCGTCCATCCTGGCCCGGTCCTAATGAAATCAAGATTAGGTCTTTTCTCATGTAAATGGTGTAATGATGCATCAAATACAATTAGGTGGCACAGATTTTTTCATTTTCCCCTGAATTG
Source organism: Mopalia vespertina (assembly GCA_030265115.1). NCBI lineage: Eukaryota > Metazoa > Mollusca > Polyplacophora > Chitonida > Mopaliidae > Mopalia > Mopalia vespertina. The sequence goes on along the minus strand of JAQQZZ010062221.1, from coordinate 2,118 downwards.
AGAACAACCATGTAATATCCAATCTCAGCCGAGCGTTTAATCTGTGTTCGTGGACGAGCAGGAAGAAAGTGGTAGGCTACTGGTCTCCGTGGCGTTTCCCGTCTACAAACCAGCTAATTGTGGAGAAATTGGCTGGAGACATTGGACCAGCTACATGACGAACTCTGTTAAGTAGAAATGAATTGCTCGGTAATTTGGTTTGCGATGGTTGCCAACTGGGGCGGATGAAGTGGCATGTTCCAGGGTAGACAGAGAGAACCTTCGACAGCCGCTACCACCAATGTAATCATCGAGCCTGAATAACATTATGGCAGGAGCAGGTATTAATCTCATCACTGAACACAATCTACACGTATAATAACATCTCAGAGAACTGCCAGACCTGTAGTGTGGTCATGTCATTACAGATATACTCAAATCATACTGACTTTAACAAGTCATTCCAATTTATATTTATTTCGTTTTATAATGAGAACCATGGATTCATTTGGAGAAATATCTTTGACAATTGTTAATATTGTTTTATTCTGTTTTGCATACATATAATATTTACAAACTTCTTAAATATATCGAATGTTCAGCTATTCATTCGTTCGAGTTGGCAAATATCAGGGCCATGATGACCACCAATATCTAAACTTATCCCATGGGCGACAATTTCTTCACATTGGCACGTATTTGGGTTTTAACTTGCGTGCATCCCTGTGGACAAACTTTAACAAAAAGATTTCCCTGTGTTCCGACTTACACTACTTGTATATCAGCTAATAACACAACCGTGTTCGTCACATCGCTCGAAATGGGGTTCAAGGGACATAACCCAGCATTACAAATCTTCGGTGTCTTGGCCCATTCGCAGAATATTCTTTCAATTCTATTGATTATAAGTCAAAATGAGAAATTATAAAATGAGATATATATTTTTAATTGGATATTAAAGAGATATCTTGATAAAGTCCTTTGTTCTAATGGCAAACTATGGATGTAGATTGAGTGGCCGTTTTGAAATACTATTTTCAGTACAATATCGAATTAATGAATAAATAAACTGCAAGAATGACGAAAGTTGAATACACGGCGGGTTCTTCAGTTGAAATATGAATTTTGTATCGCAACATTAAAACGTTCCAGATATGATGTGAGATGTAAACTAAAATTGTAGTTACATTAAAAAGCTCATATTTATTAACTATTTCAACATTCCATTGTATCCACATAAGTTATTATCTGACTGGTTTGAAATATTTATCTTTTTGGGAGAGAGAGAGGCGTCGTTTTTGTTCCATTTTTTATCGCTTTCTTTTAACCTTTATAATGTATTTAAAATTAACCCAAACATCAGCATATCGAACTTGCCAAGTTTGATTATTTAATAAAGGGGTAATGGTATACATACAAATGATAAAAAGGTTGAATACATAAACAACTCTGTTATGCAATATACATTTTTTTTCTAAAATAAAGAAAGACAAATTTGCATGCATAAACGTGGATCAATTCGAGGCTATATATATTTCGAATCCAAGTGGAGTCCAGCAAAATTTTCTTTCTCTACAGAAAAAATATATTTCTAAAAATTAATCACACTGGCACAGGGATGTCGATTAATTAAAACCGATGAATCATCTCATGGTCTATGTAAACTCTCAGAGACAAATTTCTAAATCGATCTTAATCTCGAGTTGTTATGGGTAACCTACGAGGCTATATATATTTTATAGGCTATATAAGGATCAGATATACTAACAATTTGCACAAACCGGATTTTAGGATCCTAAATCTACGATTTAATCGCATCAATTTGTTCCAAAATATTCCAATTGCTTAATCCAGATATGCTAAATGGTAAGGTGGGACTACCCTTGGGTTGTGAGGAGGAAACTCAAAGGAACAGTTTGTGACCGGTCCCTAGTTAGTGTCTATACTGATGAGAAGAGGCTGAAGGTGGAGTCACAAGGAAGTCATATTTAAGGTTCGAATCCCGGTGAATTTTTCTCTCTTCATTTATTCAAAATATATATAGAGTGTACAGTGTTGGGCCTGTAACCCAAAGGTCCCGGGTTCGAATCCCGGTGGAGGCAAGCAAATTTTTGTCTCTTCATTTATTCAAAATATATA
>JAQQZZ010062110.1:0-22984 GCA_030265115.1 Mopalia vespertina | reverse complement strand
AATCTTCGGCTTTTACAAACCAGAATTGAGAAGCAGCTCTGTGATTGGTCAATTTAAGAAACCAATCGACATTGTAGCTGGAGTGATTGCGTTAAATCTCAATATAGAGACAAACAAAACACGGGGAGCGTTTTTGAGATCTGATTTTAATTAGATTATTATTTCTCCAGGAGTTAATCGCCGAAAACCTACGCAAATCCATACGCGGGCTAATTACCCTCCCCAAATCCTTGGTTAAAATGGCCACGCAATAGCCTAGTGACTGTTCTCGAGGCGAGGATTCTGGGAGCAGGCAATCACGTGGTCACAGTATCATTGTATGATAGACTATTAGATTGTTTTGTTTGATTGGTGTTTAACGTCGTACTCAAGGGTATTTCACTTATATGACGACGGGTTGTCCACTACACACTGTTCCTTGCCTTATTACGTGGAAAACCGGGAGGAAACCTCGTAAAAACCACCAAGGCGATTGCCGGAGCCACATCGTGGGACTCCCTGATGGTCGACAGACGGACTCGATCCCGTGACCTGACATTAGATTGTAATTCCAGATCTGACGAAACAAGTTTTCAAACACCGTTTATTGCTATCTGTCTACATTCCAGTTGAATAAATAACTCACATCCACATGTTCGGCATACGAAGTTTAACATAAGTTCCACTCCTTTAACATTAGGATAAGGGAGATAATTCTGTAAAGTGCACACTGATAACTATAGTCCAAAATTTGTAATTCTACGTGGTTACGTAATTCAGATATCCTGTGAACGGCAGTGTATCACAAGACACCCATTATATGAAGTAAATCTTTCAATTGCACAGTAAATCAGCCAAAATTTAATATCAGAATTCCACATTTGTGGATAAAAAGTTGTACGCCTTCTCAAGCCATAGTGTTTACGGGAAAACAAAGACATACCTACATTTACGGGGTCAGACAGACGGACGAACAAGACGACAGTACCCTAGGGTTAAGTCACCCTGCGTAATAATAGCAACAAAAATATTTAATTAGATTGAGTATGAATCAAGCCATCTCTGGTAAAAACAAACACAAAACGGTAGTTTTTCTGTCTAGCTTTACTGTAAATAAATGTCCTATATACAAGGGTTATGGTTTATATACAAATTAACCAATGGTTTGAAATGATCAAAATGATGCATAGATGGTTGATATTATGTAGGAAGGGTGATGGAAAGTCGTAAGTGACAGAATAAAAGTTACAATTCATAATACTTTCTAATATAAAAGACAACTGTACATATTTTACAATCTATAAAACAGATGTATCATGAAATCAAGGAACAATGATAATGATCTAAATGAAATAACTGATAAAACCATTAAAACTTGAAAGATTTTTGTTTGTTTGTTTGATTAGGGTTCAACGCCCGCTATTTAATTCTGTTATTTTACACACATGACGGCGTACCAGCCCAATGGGTTAAGCAAAACCACCCTTCAAAGTGGTATTGTTATCGAACCCTTATTGTGTGACGTCACATATATTTTTCTTTAACATGGTTTATGAAACTAAACCATTTTAATCCTTGGAGCAGCCCAGGAGCCACTCTTAACAAAATGTCATACAATATTTTTATGCCTTTAGTTTACCGAAAATTTGCGAAATATAACACTGGTCCACTGAACAGGAGCAGATATATGTGTAAAAAGTGGGTAAATGACTGTTCAGTTAAATGTACCTGAACTCTTCAATTCTGGCATCCATGACTGGTTAGATTGTTGGGGTTAATCCTACACTAGTGGGGTTAATCCTACACTAGTGGGGTTAATCCTACACTAGTGAACTAAATGGGAAGATTAATTTTCCACACTAGTGTTACTGTAGTGTATATACATGTGTTCCAAGGTGCAATTAAAACGGCCCAAAAAGACCATGTATATAAAATAAAGTTGCACATAAAAAAAAGAGTGAACTGGACAGCACAGATAGCCCTTAGGAGTATGAATTCTCCATAGTGTCTGGCTTACTTTACACGTTCACAGTTAATTTAAGTTTATTTTCTCATAAATTCTGCAATAGCCCATCCAACTTTAATCCTCCCTTATCAAGCTCATATCTGATATATATTAAAAGTTTAAACATTTTTATAAGACATGTCAACTGGATACACAGCTTGAAGAGTACATAGTCAAAATATATTATAGTTTTGATTGTTCCCTAATATGTCTATCACAAATTAAGTTGGGAAGGTAACTGTCAATTGGCTTCAGACCTCATATATCACTGCCAGGTAAAAAAAATCCAAACAGCCATAAACGAACTTGATAAAACTATTACCCATTTAAAAATCTTATATACACACATAAATATAACCGTTGATGAATCTTAAAGGTGTAAAAAGCATATAAATGATAAATACATTAGACAATGTAATCAACATGTATATGACTCTGCATGCACTGCTAGTTACTGCCTTCACATCATCGATATTTCACTAAAGATAAAAATTATACAGATGACTTCATTTTAAACTTTTCAACTCATAAATTTGAACTGTAAAAGGCACTTTTAAAACTTGAACAATTTAATTTCTGTTTAGAATATTGCTTATCTGAATGTGAGGTCACAGCTACAACCTTTACACAATTACATTGCTTAGTTCATTCAAAATTCATTACTCATTTTCAAAATGAGACTCAACATGTTTTTCACAAAATTTTCTCTCCATATCTAATTGGATATTAACACAAAGAGAATGGACGCTTTGCTTCTGGCATTTCACATTTCTTCGTCAGGGATTTTATTCCAGTTTATCTCCGACAACTGGCTTTATAATAAATATGATGCCAACAAAGTTTATGTTACATACCATTATATGCCAAAATTCTAAATTTTATTCTGTGAGAAAACATTGTATAATGAATACAAAATAGTCCATCTACATCCAACTGGTATTTTCGAATGATTTTTAAAAAATCTTTTAACATCAAAGGTGTTAATACTTCTAGCTGAATAATAAAACAGTTAAGTTCTTAATTATTTATCAGTTTCAATGTGCGTATTCTCTCTTCATTATGTTAAAATAGTTATTTAAAAGACCAAAACATAGACATATTGTATGTAACATGAAACAAAGCATAAGAAAGTCAACCATTAAACAGCCATATTGGCCTGATCTTTCTATACAATCTGATCTAGATAAGTAATAAACAGCCAGTCATGAACAAAGGCATAACAACAAAATATTTATCAACTCATGAATTTACAGTTTCAGAAACCTTTTCAAAGCCAAGGTAATTTGTAACTTGGTCAAAAGCCAAATTAAAAACAAAAAAAAAAACTGTTTGCCAAGGGAGCTAACTGCTCAACAGTTAGTTCATCTTGAGTTACTCCCCTTGTGTTCTGTACAAGCACTTTTTTAAAAGTATGTTGATGTATGGAGTGGCTAGCACTGTTTCATACCAAATAGAGCTGTCACAAAAGCTGTATTATAAGTTCGTAAATTCATGGGTATCCTCATCCATGGCTGGACTGACTGGAGCAGAGAGCATCATGGGATCCCCCGAGACAGGGGAACTGTCATCCATGTCATCAAATGCACTTTGGGAGTTTTGTGATTGATTCAAAGCAGCCACAGCCATTTGTGTTTGGTCGAATCTGTCCAACGTTTCCAGTTTGAATGGTGCTTGTATAATGTTAGGTTCAATTAATTGTGTCAGTAAATGTTCAGAATCATTGGACGTCCCTGATGATATTCCGTGAGCCTTCATCAATAATTCCAATTGCTGGGAAAATACAAGAAAATAATACATTAAAATCAATTTAATACAGAAACAATTAGTGGTCTTTTTCACAGTTTATTAAACCTTTAATATCAGGCGGTTAACCCACCTACCATTGACAAGAACATTCTCCGCAGATAAACAACACATCATCGTCATTCTTGTTTAACACTGTCTAATGATAAGAGTTTAACAAACCTGCACATAGATTATCTCTGTGTTTTTGTTTTGCTATTTGTATTGGAGAATAATAAAACCCCACCCATAAGCTGACATGCAAACTGAAATGCCTACCTGTATCCTTAACATCATTTTTCTGTTTGTGGCCTCCATTATTCTATGTTTCTCTTCCAAGTGTTTCATCTTGTCTTGATCTCTCCTCAGACGACGGATATAGTCCACTGAAGCCTTGAGTATTGTCCCCTTGTTCTGTCGCATGTCACTGTAACAATAAATAATTCATTCACTTTTGTGTCATTGGGTATGGACTAACAGACAAACTGTTGTCTCCTCTTCAAACAGTTTCATACTCATATCTGTTTATTGTCATTGGGTATGGACTAACAGACAAACTGTTGTCTCCTCTTCAAACAGTTTCACACTCATATCTGTTTATTGTCATTGGGTATGGACTAACAGGCAAACTGTTGTCTCCTCTTCAAACAGTTTCACACTCATATCTGTTTATTGATCAATTAACCTTTAGACTTGTAACTAATCTTTAAGTCTTTAAAAATCTATACTTGTATATTCCGGACACCGGTAAAATAATGCCACCGACAACACTGGTGTTAACCAGCGAAGTTAAACCATTTTTCACATATACCCATGGCTTGGCCGTAACATTCCTGCAAAATTCTGCTGCCATATAATACAAAATAAAACCATCCGTTTCTATGTTTGCGTTTTATCGTAGACTGAATATTTATTACATGTAACTGAGCAAGCCAGGAAATTAAATGGTTAACCATAGTAAGTAAATTATTGAAAGATGACAAATGAAGATGTGATTGGCAGGCTACGGAATCCATACATGGGAAGTAACCCTTAAACCAAAATTTCAACAAATCTACACATCTTGAAAATAAAATAAGAAAGCTTGTGTGGCAAAATATACAAACTTATTGATGTCTTTATTTCAGAAGAATCAACTATGACTTATTTAGTTTGTCAGAAATGCAAAAAACAGATTTTACCCAGGAGTGAAATGAATTATGTGAAATTGAGTTGATCACATGACATGACTTACAGGCCCTATTTGTAAGAAATGACAGTTTCCACACTGAACATTATAACTGGAGTGTAATCAGCATGGTTTGAGATACTTACGGATCACTACACTTTGGTAACAGTGTCCCCAGCTCTTTAATTCGGTCATTAATATTAAACCTTCTTCTTCTTTCAACTACAAAACAAAAACAATCTTCCTTGAATTCTACTGAGTTAAAAAACTGAGTAAAATATTCATTCATCAAAGCAGGTGAAGCTAATTTGTTTTAGTATTTGTTTATTTTTGTTGTTAAGCAGTCTTTAATACTGGTAATATTGTTAGCTTAGTGTTGAACACCACAATCCAGATTCATATTTTTGTCTTTGTAGTGACTGGCCAATCTAGTGCCCCCAATGTGCTGCTGCATGTGGAGAGATGCTCCAGGAGACAAGATCTACCCTAGTGCCCCCAATGTGCTGCTGCATGGGGGGAGCTGCTCCAGGAGACGAGATCTACCCCAAGATCTAGCACCTGGCAGAATGACAACTGACAAGCAGAGGGAAAAACTAGTTAGTTGTTTTTCAGCTCTCAACTTGTTTGACCATTGCATATGCCTTGTAATTTGTTGACCAAAAGTTGGACATTAAACCACTATGACATTGCATCATATAATTTGTTAAACTTCTACAACACTTCACCTGGAGCCACGGACATTTCATTTTCTCATTTTATAAAGGTAAAAACTATCAACACACCTTACTTTAGATGATAATCAAATGTCAGAAAAAAAAGGTTGATGAATTGATGGATGTATTACACCATGCATGCTTAAGGGTATTTCACTTATTTGATAGGTGTATTCCAGCTAATTGACACAAATACAACCATAAAATGTGAAGTGTGTCGTTGACAAATTAATCTTCCTCCAGTGATTACTAACAACAACATTGCTACACTCCAAATAAACTGCCCTAAGACAGCGGTGGATGAAAAAAGCATGTAATAGACTAAGAGCATAATACACAAGTAGTGTAATTCCGAATTTAGAGTTGGACACTCAATTTTGTTATCATCAAAGTTGGCCACTTTATTTTGTTATCATCAGGAGTCTTAATGATGACAAAATAAAGTGTTTAAACGTCGATCAAACATGAAGTTCTCTGTGTTCTGAATTACACTACTTGTGTATTAGCATAGAATTATCAGTGGAACAGGCTAAAAGCAAAACTCACTAAGGTTGTGATTATCTTTCTTCTGTCTTTCTTTGGCCCAAAGTCTGGCCTCGTCATCAGACAGGAAGGCTTGGGTATCCTGAAATAACAATGCATGAGTAAGAGGACTGACTTGTTTATTTAACTGTTTGTATTGACATCACTTATCTTATGTCATTGGAAGACACTCCAGTGTTATGCTCATGATTGAAAGATTGATCATTAACATTGGGTGTCATATATTTTTTATGAAAGACATTTCAAAAAATTTATTACACAGAAAAGTATCATTATGAGATGTGTGTCACTATATGTACATGGTTCTTGAATGCCATAAAATTATATGTAACCATTGTAAGAAAGCATGTATTTGATCCTTCAGAAATGATCCTGGCTGCACTCCAGAGGCAGCTTTGACAATATGTCCTACGACAATACAATCTCATACAATATCTTTTGGTCTATAGTTTGATCTGATGAAAGTTTTTTTTTTTGTCATATGACATTTTGTGAAAGTGACCCCTGGAATGAAACCTGCAGATATAAAGAGGCAAACTTACTGTTGATGATGATATATGTGAAAGAGTAGGTTCAATGAAGTTGAGGTCATTATCTGTGGTGGCGTCCACATTTTCCAGACTGATTATCTCCCCTAGTAGATCATCAACCTAAAATAAATCCAAGCCATTTTTTTAAGGAGGATTGGAATCACTTACACTGTTCTCTCAGAATGAAACTCAATTAAACTAAAACTATTTTCACTTCTTACACACAAGAAAATTAAATACACAAAATTCTCCCTAAAGAATAATTCTTTATTACATAGAAAGAAACACATTAAATTATACTTTGTAAAAATCAATTTATAAAATAGTAAGTTTGTATCATGGAACAATCTTTTACAACAATTGTACAAATCTGTTTTCAAAATAATAAATGTGTCTTGTGTAGAAATCAACTCTTTTAACTGTGCAATTACTATTGTCAAAATTGTGCAAAAATCAACTGCTGAAAAAAATTATTCTGTATTATATGGAAAATACCTAAATAATGTGTATAGAAATTTACTGTGTAAACTATATTATTTAATTTTAAATATAAATAGCTTAGAGGAATTTATGCATGTGAAAAGTTCAAATGTTTGTGTTGTGTTAGCTATAAACAAGTGTCAGCTGCTGGTAGCACATTTAACAATACATGGAGTTCAAATATCAATGAGCCTGGTTACCTCCCTTGTTATTCCAGGACCAGGGGTTATGTATTATTCAGTTATTTACTGCAGGAAATCTGGTGACATCTGCTTCATGACATGTCAAAATAGTCATAACACCAATACACTTATATTAGTTTTCTATTTTTATACCTGACAGAGATCGATAAATTATTGTGTTCAATTATAAGTCAATATTACCTACAATGACAGTGTTTCATAAGGTGTTATTGAAATAATTTATTTTATTGATTTACACAATACATACTCAATCGATCAATTCCAACTGCTGGTTTTATTATTTATGATTTTAACGGTCTTGAGTTTATTTCCATTTTAGGATAAACTACTGTTTTTACAGATTTTAACATCATTAACCAAATTATTTTTGATAAATTTTACACTTAATATTTAAAACAAATGTCATACATAAAAATTTCCCACATTCCTATTGGATTAGTTTACTACAAAGGTGACAACTTTGTTATTATAAGGCCCAGAGTAAAGTCTATAAGTACATATTTTGAATAAATGAAGAGAGAACAATTTGCTTGCCTCCACCGGGATTCGAACCCAGGACCTTTGGGTTACAGGCCCAACACTCTACCGACTGAGCTACAGAGGCTCACGGCACATACATGTAGATATTATCCCTGTTCATCTTATTAAGTGTTACTTAAAGTCTAAAGTGTTACAACTCACCTCTGAAATGCTGGTGGCTGTACTGCTGAGGCCCACAGAGAGTGGGCTATCAGGGTCCACAGGTGCGCTACTTGAGTGGGTTTGGTGGCCATAACTGTTAGAGATATGGCCTAGGTTGATGGTGGCTAGGGAATGAGCTAATGGTCCCTCGGGCTGTGACTGGCTAATGTACATCTGTATCTGTCGCTTCTTGTTCTGCTCAACATGGTACTTTGTAGGGTTCTGTAAACGTGTTTTTACCTAAAATCAACCAAGAAAGGGAAAATGGAAATAAAAATCAGGATTGAAATAAAAGAAAATGGAATAAATAATTAGTTAAATTTTACAAAAAAAACTCAGATTACATTTGTTGCAAATAAGAAAATCTGCAAGAAACATAAAGGGTACACAATAAAGTGTCTTTGGGTTAATTTATATACATGCAGTAGCACCCAAGTTAAAATCCTAATATTTAGCTGTCCACTTGTACATGTCTGATGCCAATTATTAGTTTTCACATTTGTGATTGTCTAAGATACATGGTCCATGTGACAAGAACATGATTAATAAGGGTTTAACATCATACTAAAGTGTATTTCACTTATATGACAGATGGTAAACTTTGTAAAATCCCCCCCCAAGATGACAGTAAGAGGCAACACCCATGTACAACTCAGGTCCACTGGGAGACATTGACAGAGGATCAGGTGTGTTAACCACAGAAACATAGTCGAGAACACTACAAGGAGTTTGTCAAAATTAAATACATGCTTCACTAACAGAGTATACAATGTACATTTACCACTGTGGTGAAAGCAACAAGGAGTTTGTGAAAATTTAACTCTTGCTTTACAGTTTTCAATTAACATTTACCATCAAGGTGAAAGCAGCAAGGAGCTTCTGAAAATTTAACTCTTGCTTTACGGACACATTATACATGTACATTTACCACTGTGGTGAAGGGAGCTAGGAATTTGTGAAAAGTTAGCTCTGGCTTCACATTACATAGATGTATTTACCACAGAACACATTAATGATAATATTTAACGAGGTTCTGATAGAGATTAAGATAATCTACTAACTTCCTCATAGTAACAGTTGTTATTATTCCATGGGTCTGGTTGGTATTGATGGCTGTAATAATCATTTTCTGGGGAACTTTCTACATTATTATAGCACTGAGGCAGGGCACTGGTTGCCCCCCCATAAGGGTAACCTTCATACTGGCATTGGTATAACATCACGACAGCTCTTTCAAGTACTCCAGGAAAAATTGGAAACTGTCAACTGTCTGGTCAAGTCCATGAACACATTAAGTTCAGTCTGAATCCTTGGCCAGAAAATCTCTTGGGAGTTTTACGACCCCCTTCAACTGTTCAGTCAGCTAGTTATTGTCCAATAATGTAAGTGAATCTGAAAATCTTGATTCCAAAAGACAGGATCACACTTGCACTACTCCACTCAACTTCTCCATTACACTAACATCAATTTGATATTGTACAATGCTTTTTATATGTATTATAACAATGTGAGGGTAGAGGGCGGGGCTGGGAGAGGAGGGAGAATTAGTAGTCTGCCCTGAAGAGAAGCCCTGATCCTCTGTGAACCCACCACATTGAATGGTCATTGATCCTTACCCTTCTCACTCTATACTTAACTCTGTATTACAAGAGCCCTGACAATGGTTATATTAAAGTGGTGTCTATAAGAAGAGAATAGGATGCCACTGTGGGACGACAACACAAACACTTTACTCATAATACTTCTATTATTTACTTCAACAGACAACAGGTACACTGGTTCTGTGGACAATATCCCAATTATTCTGCCTCAAGTGTCGATCACAGACTAACAATCATTTTGACACAGGTTTAACTATGAAGAATATCAGTAATTTGTCACTCAGTCAATTTAACAAACAACCTTAAAGAACTGTTCACAAAACTGGTAGGCTTATCACTTTCCAATCGAACTTTAATCACCATTACAAGATTACTGTTCCTTCTAATTCACTGATGTTATCCCAGATAGCAGGGCAATTCAAATTTACAAACACTATAACAAAAAGCCAATTATCAAATAATAAAAACCGTCACAATGAAAGAATTTTGCATCAAAGCCAATCCTCAAAGCATAAGCGACACTCCTGATGATAACCTGTACAAAGTTTATTTTATTCCCTCCAAATAAATGCATTGGACAATTAAACCAACCTCATACTTTCCCAAGAAGAAAGCCCAGATTACATGAACCTCATGAAGACAGAGATGACAGAGCCAAGAAAACAAGGAATTAAGGAACTACATAGTCCAATCTCATTAGAACCATTACATAAACTCTTGCACTTGGTACATGAAGGGGTGTCCCTCAAATTGTATGTGACGCTATGATATAAGTTTACATTTATGGTACACCCACATGTACATATCCACTGCATGTCTTTAACACACTATTAATAGTCAATCCATAAAAAAAGGTAATTCTTTAATCATGTTAGGTTACATACATGTACATTGTACTTCAATTTATGTTAACAAGTTACATAATATTTTTTAATCGACAGTGATTAAATACCCTGCACTAATTTATCTATGCCAGTACAGTACCTATTGTTCTAGAGTCAGTACATATAGTAGCTAGGCTTCATAGAAGCCACCGCTAAATGACCCAAAGATTGAATACAATATGCAATTTTATTTTTTTTTAAAACGCTAAATGACCCAAAGATTGAATACAATATGCAATTTTATTTTTTTTTAAAAGTCAAAATTTATCATTTCCAAGTTCAAAATTTAATTGTAGAATAAATGCAATTTAATTTTTTATTTTAAATTTGGGTTAAACTTTTATTAATCCTAAGCTTGATATAAGATTTATTACATTAAATTTAATTCATAGATCTACATTCTTTTGCATATTTTTAAATAATAAACACAATACAAATGCAAATCTAATGATTAACAGGAATGTTTGTCTTTTTAATTTTTTTTTTCTATTTTACTGAATTAGAGGACATTCAACCAGACAGGAATGTTTTTATTATTGCAATTTTGAAGGTTGAAGGTTGAAGTACATGTATCAAAAGCAAAATCACTTCTTCCTGTATAAATTGTCTTGATGTTTGTCCCTGCATATGTACCTGTCTGTCCTTCATCATTGGATAGATCAGTACATGTACATTGTAGTCTGAGTATAGATCAGTACATTGTAGTCTGAGTACAGTACATTGTAGTCGGAGTATAGATCAGTACATTGTAGTCCGAGTATAGATCAGTACATTGTAGTCTGAGTATAGATCAGTACATTGTAGTCTGAGTATAGATCAGTACATTGTAGTCTGAGTATACATGTAGATCAGTACATTGTAGTCTGAGTATAGATCAGTACATTGTAGTCGGAGTACTGAAGGCTGTCAGATTAAGTCAATTCCCTGGTTACAGTTACCTTGCTTGCACTGTTTTGTGAATTTTCATATTTTGTAACAGAAAACTATTCCAAAATGTAACAAAACAAAAGAAGTAATACAGTACAAGAGTAGTATGTTACTCTGAAGAATGATTTCTCTCCTGATGAGGACAAAATAAAGCACTGAAATATTGAGTTCAAAATGAGTTACCCTACTCTTGTACTATATTAAACTTATCAGTGGAAATCAGTTATCAGTGGAAATCATTTAAAAAAAACCCAGTTAATTGACAAAAAAATAAAGTGACCCTATTATTTACATGAACTTGAGATAACACAACCAGACCATCATCCAAAATACATATACAGAACCACTTCAGTTTGAGTTAGTGTCAATTCTTAAAAGCTCTTGACAAGACTGTATTAAATCTTGGTAGGCACAAGCCTAAACAAGTAATACTTACCACAACAAACAAGTACTTATTTACAGTGAGGGATACATTTATTGTTGACACTATAAAACCCTGGGGAGACCAGTCCATCTCACACAGATCAACCTTTGACACCCTGGCTCAGATAATCCTCTGCCTGGAGCTAGGGTCATGTTTGTATTAGATAGGAGAGATATGGATTAGACTAGATCAGAGTAGCAATCAGTGAACACACCCCCTTCATGTAAGGTGTTTACATGATTAGCTTCTGACAAAACCTGGCATGCTCCCTCTCTAGTTATGCCACACTTAAGTACATAATGAGGCACTTGCTATCAGCTCTGCTTTAGCTATGCTGTTTATTCTTTAAATAAATAGACTTAACAATAAACCAGGGATTAAAAACTTGACATCTATCTATATATATGTAATACAATATATGTACATATAATAGTAACCACTTCCTGCTCCTCATTGTACATGTAGTTGGGGTTGATTTGATAAAGGGGCACCGTAGTGCAGTCTACCCTTTATCCCTGTAACTGTAAGCAAACTATGCCAGTTTGAATTTAGTTGGAAGTAAGCAACTTGTTCTGTCCACTGTTCTAGAGTTGGTCAGATTGTGGTTTTACGCCATACTTAAGCCATTGTTCTAGAGTCAGTTTGTAGTTTTCCCATAATTGTATCTACTCATCATGTAATTAGCTCTCTGCTGTGGGTTGTTCAAGGTTTTTTGCTTCACAGACGGCTTGATTGCTGGTTTCATTGAGGTTTTACAAGGTTTCAATAAAGGCTTAAAAGGGTATTTCACTTATAGGACGGCGAATTTCCTCCATTGCTAAGTAAATACAATATCGCTGCTTTTCAAACATACTGCCTTAACCAGAGGGAGCGATACATGAAAGTAGGACCAGTTATAACAAACTGTAAGTTGACATAGCTTAACAATCATTTCAGATTATAAACACTTCATTAATTATAAATCAAGATACATTTATTCCAAGACTTGCCTGTAATATTTGAGCTGGAAGTTCGGAGTTGACTGATGAAGAGACTGGTAATGGTGGTACAGAAACGGCGGGTGAACTTTGGTAAGAGTTACACAACCCTATGGACGAGACTCTTAATGATTGTGACAAAGCCTCTTTCTTCTCCTCATCCTGAATCTGTTGTCTCATCAACTGAAGCCTCAAGGCAGTGCGAGACGTCATGGCCGCATGCTTAATTTCTGTGGCAGGGCTGCAACAACAACAACAAAACACAAATTATAATACTATTAAAATTTATAAATCTTAAAATAAACCAACTTACGAAAAAAGTTCTGTTGATACTGTAGAAAAGTGTAAGATCATGTATCTGACATTTTTCACCATGACTGTGACTGCAGCATCGTGAAGACATTGATACATGTTCAGCAGATTACCAGGTGTTAATAGAGTTTACAAAATTATCTTCTAAACATCTGTGTGAATGATGAATTGTCCAGTTTTAAGTTGATCCATGTGTTCTCCTTAAGTGCTGTGTTCTACTCTGATTGCATGGAGTGTCAAACATTTTTCACTATTAAATGGTTGTACACATACGTTTAGGCCTACAAAGCTCACTGATTGATAAATTTACATATAAAAGTTTATACCTGCAGCACATATACATGTAGTCTTGCATCTCCTCAAATAAAAAACATGCGAACAAGTGATGTTTATAAATGAATATATGTTTTTAAGTTCGGCTGGAAATCTGCTCGATTTTAAACCAGAAACGCAACAAAAATGTTTCCACAATTCATCAGTGACTATACATGTGAGAATAGACTCAGATCAAATGATTCAGTTGATCCAAACTGCAGGACACCCATAAACTAGAATGACCAGCCAGCCAGCAGTGTATTATACACACGTTTTTAACGGACTATTCACTACTAGATCATGTTTAAGTGCCAATGTACATGACACCTCATAATTCAAAATGACAATGTACATCACATAACATATATCATTTATTCTACATTTCTAAATACGTATATCCAGCACATTCGTTGAAGAAAATATTCATTTAGGAACAATATATTTTATATTTCGAATAAATGAAGAGTGAAAAATTTGCTTGCCTCCACCAGGATTTGATTTATTATATGCATCCTATTCGTAATAGTATAAATATAAATCTGTCCAAATACTGTGTCAGGCCTCATTTTGTAACAAGGAAATACTACATGTACATGTATGCGTGAAATCAAATTACAAATACATGTAGAATTACTCCTATCTTTTCTTAGATGTTAATATTTTAGTGCAATTAAGAAAACTAGATTTTCAATTTCACGCATTTCAACCCAACTTTGCATGCTTGTACTGTACATGTACATGTATGTGTTTAATACGGTGTTCATAGACTCTACATGTATGTACACATAATAGTCATTTTAACTCGGATCAGTCTGTGTCCACAGGGACCAAGTTTCACACACTGTGTACAGACCATACACTTATAAAAAATACTTCCACACCATTGATAATTCGAACAAATGGGTTAAAGAAACCCCCCTCAAGGTCACTGCCAAGGTCACAAGACGTATAACAGAGACATAACACAGCCACTTCATGTTGCCCCTTTGTTATGAGAGCACCAGGGTAACATGAAGCTCTCTCCATTTAGCTCATTTATGCGATTTAACATGTGGAACATCTACATTTAGACTATCCGTCTGAATGCCTTTTGCTGCTTATTTTGACAAATTTTGTCCATTTGATCTCAATGAAGTTTGTATTATAAAGCAGTTTTGCTTTATTTTTCATAAATGTATATGTACATCTTATTCTATGTACCGGTATTTAAAAAAATCAGCAAAGCAGCAGCAAATTTGCAAATGTTAGGTTATCTGATTTTAGGGTTATGCCGGAAAAGATTACAGAACAGGCCTACTAATGGATGAAGGAATCAACCATTGTTGCCAATGGTAACAAACAATGACGACACAGGACAATCATCAGCTATTACAACAGATTGACAGAGTACATTGACTCTTAGCTTCGAGAGCCCCAAGGTAGTAAATGTACATGTACACAGAAATGTTTGCATTGCTAATTGAATGGTTGACTGATTAGTGTTTTATGCCATGCTAAAGGGTATTTTATTCACATGATGGCAATGTGTACCAACAATAATTGACACTTGCATAACCAAGATGTGAACTGTTTCCATAATGTTGGAAAGTTAATTTTCCTCCAGTGCTATTAAGTAAAGACAGCATTGCTACTCTTGAAAACAAACTGCCCTTTATAGCCAGAGGGCAAAATTGCTCAAAAGATGCATGTCTAGAAGGACAATTAGATACATGTAGAACGTGAGCTACATGTACATGTTGTCAACGTACTTTTTTGTGTATTAATTTATTGATAAATGTTAAAAAGCATGTGCATTCGTGCTACATTGTATAACGCTACATAAATACATGATTGTGGAAACAAATATCTCCAACTTGAATTCTTATTAACTACCATTGTATTTAAATCAGATAAAAAGTTACATGATCAGTTAATTGGTTGATTAGATAAAGTAATTACTGAATTATCACACAGTCTATACATGCTATAACTGTAAATAATAAATAGTATGACAGGTGTATGTAATTTGACAGCTTTCATTTTTCTTAAGTCACAGCCTACATGTACATGTAGGTCTGCCACTGTCAGATAAAGAAACCCTCACAAGGTTTTATTCCCAGGTTTAGATCATCAACGGTCGGAATGAGTGCAGTTTGTCAGAAATTCTAGAACTTATTTGAACCAATGTTAAATCAGGGCAGTTCCAGCCAACTTCCAGGTTCCTATCCCAAATATGTCAAACCATAGGCAGTTTCTTTTATTTTCGCTTTCTGGCATGATCTTATTACAAAGATATGACTAGATTAGTATTTTATTTACACTAATTTGGGCACCTCTTATTTTGGGCGCCCATACTTTTCCGGAACCAAATTGACTTTAGAAACTGCCTTGTAAATGTCTGGGTTAACCAGGACAGATGGGCCCTTGTTCTGGTTTTGGAACCAAATTGACTTTAGAAACTGCCTTGTAAATGTCTGGGTTAACCAGGACAGATGGGCCCTTGTTCTGGTTTTTGATCGTCTTCCCCATGCAAACCCTTTCCATGTGTACATTGATTTGTATGTATCAGCTGAGACCATGCATATATTAGAAATGTACACATGCAGGTATAGATACATGTATATTTTGCAACTCGCAACAATGCATAAAGATTTGTTTGTTTGATTGGGGTTTATCAGTGTACTTACATGTGTAAGGTTATTTCACTTTACACGACAACGTGCCAGCCCAATGGGTGAAGGAAAACAACCCCCAACACCACTGGCAAAGAACAAAAACATCACAGGACAATACAAAGACAACACAAAAATATCAGCTTCCTGTTCCTCTGAAGTTCAGATAGCACCAGGGCAACCGGAAGCTCCCTCCAACCACTCAGGCAATGAATAAACGAGGACAGAATTGACATGTACATGTAACTACGATTATGTGTAATATGCTCAAGTGTTTGGATCTACAACAGTAGGATTAGGAAACCCGGAAATGCGGGTTCACATCAACAAATAACAAACAGCTCATTGTGCTGGCTTTGTTCAATCCACTCAACAAGTCTTTGTGGCCAATGACAAAGAGTAGCAAATATTAAAAAGTTTATCTGAGCAGATATCACAACAAAATAAAAAAATAAAGATGTAACAGTGTTTGAGCTGTACAGTCTCTGTGTAAATATACAACATCCGGTCCACATTTAGTCAGTGTAATTTCCCACAAATTTTTGCTTTCAGTTTGAAATCAACTCACACTTGTACATATTTAAATTGTATGGGACATTGCAGTTTTGATAAACATCATAGCTCTACCAACATGTATATATGTGACAGTGTGATTGCTTCACATCCTCATATCCACTACATGTACATGGTTAACGTTTTCAGTTGTGTATAAACATACATGTATATATATATATAATGAAGAGAGAAAAATTTGCTTGCCTCCACCAGGATTCAAACCTAGGACCTTTGGGTAATACAGGCCCAACACTCTACTAATGGAGCTATAGGGGCTCACCGCATAATGAGTCCTGAATTATAATATATATGTATAAATGTACTCAACAAAACAATACATACATGTATAAAGTCTATAAAAAAAAAAAGAGTAAACATACATGTAACACGTATAAGCTTACATGTATTTACTGATTTCTAAGACCTGAACATTATAAGAGACATGTCCCAATGTTATTGCATTGAACAAAAAATGAACAGGTGTCTCCAGCCAAACATTCATATAACCATTTATCATTTACACATGTCAGATTAGAAAGCCATTTCTGTCTTCAAAACTATACCTCTTACTGTACTTACCTAAAATTATTATATATAGAGATTCATCCAAAAATAGATGAAAAAGTTATCTGAAATGGCTGTAAATGAGTATTACACACATACATGTATATATTAATCATGGCTGGTTAACTGCCCTATGTCAGACAGCTACACGCTAGTCAGTGGGACAGTGAAAGGGGTGGATATATGTAGGTCATGAGAGAGAGAACACTTTTACATAATCATAGTGATTTGTGTTTAGATGTGAATATTTTATATGAAAACCAAACTTGGGCAAGGTTAAGAATCAAATCTATCAACCAAAATCATCTCCTGTTTTGTGTACATTGTATTTTATCTCAGAGGAAACTTCCTCAAATATGACCAAAGAGGGGAGAGGGTAGGGTTGACAGGGGAATACACAGATTTAACTTTAATATCATGATAAAACACAAACCAATACTTTATATAACTGTGTAAATTTTTAACTCTCAATCTAGAATTCAACCAACTCTGTACCAGACTGAGCTAAATGGATAACTTACATGATCTCAACCTAGAATCAAACCAACTCGGCACCAAAATCAGACCAACTCTGTGCCAGAAATGACTGAACTAAATGTTCAACTTATATAATACATAGAATCAAACAACTCTGCACCAGACAGAACTGGTAACTGACAATACATGTACACTGAAAGGAATACACACACAGGCTGGTTTTAAACGGACAGCCTCAATACATAAGACATGTTTTTTGTTGACAAACCTTACCATTATACACTGTCAACAGTTTATCAGAATCAATACCATACAACTGAGACATGGAGTTTGCAATATAATGACCTTATAATAGCTCTCGATAAAATGTTAAATGTGACTGTCACACAAAGAAATCCATCATGATTCACTTCAGGACACAATTTATAAAGCAACTTAAATGTTTCCCAACATTAAGAAAAATCTGTTGCCTTGAATGCATATAAACCCATAGATTACCAGTGAATCTTTTAAAAGTCAAACTAAATTATTTCCCATTTAATTGTTTTCAAATGCACATGCAATGCTGAAATTTTTCATATTTCTTTTTTGTAAGAAATACTTTAATGTGTCATTTTATGAAAACCCCACGGCCTGTCTGAAGGGTTAAAAGACGGATACCAACAAACAGCCTTAGGCTATAAAATCATAAGAGTCTGTATGGCTCTAAACAGGATACCTTTATACATGTATATGTATGCCACAGGAAGTGTAAAGATCATGAAATGTGAATAATTTACCAACCTTATAGTGTACAGCAACGATCTAGGTATCACCACTAGTCTCACTGTTTTGCTTGTCTCCATTTACAGGTACAAAATATTATCTTATTCTCCAGTCTTTAGCGGAACAAAACCATGTGTGAATTGGAACCCCATTCTCACATTACAAATGAGACAGACAGATCACAAATTATCTGCAGCTAAATCAATATGTATTCTGGACAGGCACTTGTCAAACTAATGATGAGACTCTGCAGTATTTAAGTGGCACTTATTACAGATGTAGATCTCTTTAACATCATGCTTTGCCTGACATTTTGCAAAACTTTCATGCGATATCACAAGATATTAATTGTCACAGTGTGGAATTTCACTAGAAATGTCCTCAAAAAAGATTAATATTCTGACCATCTGGTTGCAATGTAAACAGACATGCACATATTAACATCTTCACATCCCTTTTTACCTGCATCCTCTAATTATAAAGGTTACAAAGTTCAATTTCTGTAGCTCCACAAGCTGAAGAAATCTCCGGTCTAATGGTCAAACACAGACTGGATATCAGCTTATAATATACATCCACTGTAGTACATGTATGTGAACATATGTATAGACCAGAGTTAGAGTTTATTATTGACAAGCATATGGTGCTTTCAGAATGACATCAGCCTATTGACATCTATCACAAACACACACTGCTGAGCAGATCCACTCTTTGAAGGTTAAATTCTTCCATGCATGAACACATACACATGTATCACACAGCAGTTATTTATGGCCATAATTGGACAAGGTTATAAAATGGGTTCAAAAAAAGGCTAATTTTTATCTATTAAAAATCCCAGATAATCTCAAAGTAAACCAGGAATAAAAAAAAAAAATGAAATGTAAAATGTCTAAGCTTATTCTTTAATAGTATGTTCACTAACAATTTACAGATGAGATCCATTTTTTGTTTTAACTCATAGTAAAACAGCCATACAAACATGTATCAATACAACATTCTTATTTGATAAGTTTATACACGTACCTGAATTTTATATTGTAACACACATGTATTTTTGGTGTTTGCCGCAAAATTGTGTATAAAATTTGTCTCAAACTCAATGTTTTAAATTCACAACTAAGAATATGTTAACTCTGGAGTATGTTGAATGAGTTCATCTTCAATAATGAACAGATGTTTTTGCACCAGCATGTAACAGGTATAATGTCAGGATTAGCACTTTTTATAATTTATGGATATATGTGAAAATTTATGTAGGACTGTGAATAATGAAGACCCATATACTCTTTGGCATTTGTACGAAAGGTAAATAGTTTGGATAATCTACACATCAGTTCTACATTTAGTAATTTACATGTATGTTTACTTAGCACTCATTGAAGTCTACAATGTATATACAGGCAAATGCACTCTCATTGTGGCAACAGGTGAACAGCAGTCTGAGACAAAAAACATAACAACAAAAAAACGGACTACAAAGCACATGGGAATAGGCCGAGTGGAATTTACACTGAATTTTCTCATAAATACATTAAATCATGAATTTGCCTCCTGTAAGATCCAACAAGTAGTTTGTAATGGGCTTGTTTTTTGTCTTTTGCTGGTCTAGTCTAGATTGTTGCCAGTGACGCTCAGGATGAGTTCTATCACCCATTGGACTGGAATACTAAAGGGAAACAACCTTAATCCTTTCCAAGAAACTGGCATTAACCTGGTACATCTATTAAATTGGTGAAAGTGTGTAATCAAACAGTATTTGCCAGACTATTAATACAACAATAAAATGTAGTGTAAACTATTCTAGGTAATCCCTTGACTGCAGATGATTTATTCACGCGGTACCACGACGACTATACCATTTTCTAAAATATTTACATGTTACCCAACAGTTCCCACCATTGACTTAAATACCAGAGGTCAGGAATTATTTATGCACAATCATGGCAGCTGTTTTAATTCTTAGACATGTACATGAATCTAGACATTCTGTGTGAAGTAAATGTCAAGAAGCTGATACAAGTTACATTGTATGTCCCTTATTAGTTTTAGCCACCAAACCCTATTCACATCTAATTGACAATGTCTACTTTTAATAATATGCTGCTTTAACCACAAAGCGTCATAGAAAAACATGGATATAGACATTTAAAAGTCTGCTGAACTGAAATAAGCTGCTCAAATAGTTATCTTACAGTACATAAGCTTATATATTTTGAATAAATGAAGAGAGAAAAATTTGCTTGCCTCCACCGGGATTCGAACCCCAGACCTTTGGGTTATATACTCATTTTATTAAAAAAATGAACAGACCATTACATGCAGTTTACGATTATAAAGTGGTGACTATACATGTAGCTCAGTAGTGATCATGTCAGACTACTGATGTTAGATTTCATCTAGTGTATAGCTCTGGAATCAAGTCTCCATCTCAGGTAAGTTCATACAGGGCCGCATAAGGTGACTATGGATATCCCAGGGGTGGTTTTAACGAGATTTCCTCTTAGTTTTCATCGTAGTAAATGTCAGGTGAAACAAACAATGGATAAACAGCCCATAAAGTAGAATACCCTTGAGTAAAATGTCTGATTTTAAACTTGAATAAAAGTTGCTCAAACAGGAATACATTCAACTTCATGTATTAAATGACAGTAAAGGTACAAAATGGCTAAACATGGATAGCATTTTTTTCTTGTGTTTCCAGAAACTCCTTCACATCCTCAAATCAAGTTGAAGAAAACTATCAAATATTTTTTAAATCTATGACTCCTTTAACTTTTATATGAAGAGTTCTCATGGTACAATTAACTGGACAGTACTCTAAAGGGGCATAACTGTGATGTAAATAAACAGTTTACTAAAGAATCACAGATAACATTTCCATGTATAACCATTTTTTAGGCTATAATATTCAACACAACATACATATGTATATATATGTTAAATTCTTCTGTCTTACAATTTTATGCATATATATATTTATTCAAAATATATATATACATTTTGTTCTGTGTACACATTTTGCTGGTCAGCAATTAAATTAGTTGAAACAGACAAAGCTTATAAGCTAAATCATGAATGTTAAAATCGTGGGTCAACTCCTGCGTCATTAAGAGAATCAACACATTTTCTACATCACTGAACAAGGAAACAGTGGGGACCAGAGAGTGAAATACGTGACATCTAGAGTAGATTAAATCTTTATTTGAATGGACTTTTCTCTCTATCAGAACAATGCACATAGTTAATAAAATAGACAAACATCCTGTATACTAAAGTATGAATTTATCAAATAATTTATTTCTGAAGCCTGCATTAAAAGCACTATAATGGCAGTTGGGGAGAACAGATCGAACAGGGTTTTCCCATGGTTATGCAAGCTTATTTTAGGAGGTCCGATTTATAGGTTTCCAAAAAAGTTTGAAGTGTTCGTCTCAATTTTCATTTTCCTACCAATTTTGACAATTTGCTAATCAGATAATCAATGAAGTTTGTATTATAAGGGAATTTTATTGATTTCTAAATTAAACTAACAGGATTGTGCTCTGTGTATAATGTTCTTTATTAGCCAGAAGGCACTAAGATTCTGACGCAGGATCTGCTCGTGACATAAGATATACTTATAAATGTCTATTGTTACCAGATGTATTGAACTAGTGGTTTATCCAGGAAATCCTGTTTGACCAAAATTAACAAGGCATGGGTGGATGAGGCCTCAAACCCACTCAATAATCACATCAAATATACATCAACTGGTAACATGAAACACTTGCTTAACCAGAAAACAGTCAGGGCAAGCGGATATAATACACTTGTATTCACCAGTTTCAAAACTGAAAATAGAATTCCAATCATTCATCTGCCTCATATTTCCTATACATGTACCAAAATTACATGTCTGTAAGACTGTAATGCTCATACATTTAAATTTCAACAAGTCTAAAGTCTTGAACTCTGGTTGTCATAAAGATCAGTTTAAATGAAAAAAATTTAAATGCGCAATGAATCTGTTTTATTTGTTTATAATGAGTCCTTCCTAATTGAAACTGTAATATCAAAACTGCTAGACTACTAATTTCTACATGTACATAATCAATGGCAGCTAGCCATAGAACATCGAGATCTGTTATTTACATGTACATGTAACAAATATAGAGAACAAGCTATAAGATTCAGCTACTCTAAGCTGACTTCCGTATTAATTAAAGCATAAAGTCTATTTTATACTTCCTTGATATCAGTACTTCTAATAAGCTGCATGTAACTACATTATTGATTCATTTCTAACAAGCTGAGTAGCTAGCAGGTCCACCACTACAGGCTTTTTTTAAAAAAATATATGCTCATAATCCCAGTCAAATCACCTTTTCTTACTTTTGTTTAAGAACTATTTTTTTCTTCAAAGAACCAAAAGAGTAAAAGTTATGGTGTTTATCACCATTTTGGTG
>JAQQZZ010062109.1:0-40943 GCA_030265115.1 Mopalia vespertina | reverse complement strand
GTGATTGTTTTCATATATTTCTAAAAAGTAATCACACTGGCACAGGGATGTAGGTTAATTGAAATCGCTCATGTTCTCGATAAAATTCCATAGACAAGTTTCTAAATAGATCTTCATCGTTAACGTAATGGTTATGGGTAACCTTGTTTTCACATATATTTTGAACAAATGAATAGAGAAAAAATTGCTTGCCTCCACCGGGATTTATATATTTAAGTAATTTAATCATACACTAAGTTTGACTTGAGTTTTAACATTTTCTCTGTCTTTTTTCACAGGTCATGCATGACGGATGTCTGCGATTGTCCTCAAAATAAAAAGTGCATATGTGAAGTTGTCAACGCTTACGCACGTGCATGTGAACGAGCCGGCGTGATAGTAACATGGAAACATCAGCTGCCTCAATGCGATGGTACGTCACAATGAGTCTCAAACGAAAAAGAAAGACAACAAGGTGTAAATGAAGACATAACCGAACATGTATTGGATGAATGAAATTGAAAAGTAAAAAAAACAAGAATGAATGAAGAAAAGTGTAGTTTTGTGTGTAAATGCCGACGTAAAAGAGGAGAATGAAATTGAAACCAAGTGTGAAAATAAGCGGAAATGAAAAAGAAACGATAGACTAGTCGTTACTTAAGTCTTCTATAGGTCATATCCAAAATGCGTGTTCTAACAATTTAACCAAGCTGCGTGCAGAACAATAACGAAGCGAAAAAAAAGTCCATTAGTGCTATTCAGACTATTCTGGGAGTAGTAAAACTCGTACTACTCACCCGGAGTATATTAAAGAGAAAAATTAATGACTACCATAAGATCATCATTTGTACATATTTGTTGGAGGGGGTTTTAAATAATTTATTGACGTATTTATTGTTTATAATATATATGTTTTTTGTTTTCTTAATTTGAATACAATTTTTTTTCTTATTTCACCTGATATATTATATTGCTTCTGTTTTGTTGCGATAATCAATTTAATAAATTTATTGATCAAACAAATAAACAATTTTCTTCTTTATTGTGAACAGAAGTTCAATAAAAAAAAATTAATTTCAGATATGACAGACAAACTAGCAGAAAAGAATTTTGTTTTGAAATTTGTGTTATATTTTCCAGTTCCAACATGTCCGAAAGGAGCAGTCTACAGCAGCTGCGCATCGCCTTGCACGAAGACCTGCGCAAACCGGAAGGATAGGACGCCATGTTTGAAGCCCTGTGTTCCCGGGTGTCTTTGTCCGACAGGAAAGGTTTTACACAAAAATAAGTGTATACGACCTCGAAGATGTCCTAACTAAGAGGCTTCATCCGGAAGAAAAACAACAAATTGCCAAATTCCTACCTCTATATATTTCAGTGCAATCGTTTAAAAACAAAAGACGGGTAACAAAAAAAAAGAAGGGATTACTGGGCCCTCAAATGAAGTGCTTATATTTTAGCCAGGAAGCTTTCCTCTTGAATTTATAATACATCAGACAGATATGTTTCTTGAAAGTTTGTTTCTTTCCTAAAGCGTATCAATGTATGCTGTCGATCTTGGAGGGATTACTTTTATTCTTCCGATTTGGAGTTTAGCGCAAGGCTGGTCATCCCGAAAGATTTGGAGATATTTACGATGTTGACTTTTCGGCTCATAGACGTTAATTCCCGAACTGTGACGAATGTGAACGATGTTCGGTTAAAATACTGACCTTAGGCCAATACTCTATGACGATTGTGTAGCTTACGGTCATCCTTGAAAAAAAAATCATGTATGACGTTGAAAATATGGCGAAACGGGCAACGCTTTCAGTATTGGGGGTCATAATTTTGACGCTTATGTAAGCAGTTCAGCTTCACAAGCCTCTGCCCAGGATACATAGACAGTCGTTTACGCATGCGCCTTGTACTTTTTATTATGTATGGTGCTATATTGAAATATACCCAAAATGTCTTTCATTAAATATGGCAGGGATACGCTTTTCTATGACAATGGAACATTGGCAGAAATGAAAAATTCTTTATGTTATATGTGATGGGCTTTTCGTGCTGTTCTTTAATTAATGGTTGGAGATTCACAAGTTTCCAAATACATGAATAAAATGGCTGACATCGGATCTGTGACAAGGACGAACCACGTGGTCTTTTATACAGCATTAAAATAAGCATACATGGACTGACGTCACCAACCGTCAGAAATATCGAACTCCGGAGAGAGCTATGATGCAGGCCACTGTTGACTACTGCTTAATCACTGTTCAAATGAATTTTCTGTCGAAAACAATAAATTCATAGTTTTTTTAAGGTTCTCTTAGGAATGTGCTTTATCCCGAATCTCTTCAGGAAAAAGAAGTCCAGAATCTCGAGCGCATGTCGGAAATACCTCACAAAAGTATCCCTGCTTCCGAAACACGGACTTTTCTCCATGCTAGAAACCAATTTACAACTAAGCCAGTGTCTACAGTAGTGCGCACATTTTTTACTGTACATATAGAATATTTATTGAATTTGTAGAGATATCGTTAATTTGTACATAATTGTATATAAAGTTGTATTTATTATTGAGTTATCAATTCTGTTGTATGACGTTAATTTATTGTGGTATCGTTGCATATTACAAATGCCACAACACGATAAACAGTTATCCAAACGTCACAATGGATCAGAGTATACTTGCAAGAAACTTCTTAATTCCGTTTTTTTCTTAAACTATTCCTAAGTCCAAATAACGAAAAAAATATACTTTCATGAAATTTTAAAAAATTTCTTAACGTTCAACTTAACTCTATGATATTTGTTTCGTAAAGTTTTCCTAATTATTTTATACTTACTTGCGTTACGAAGTTTCTTTGACATGTGTACTAGCGCAGTAAATATTTACATCAGATAAATTCGATAACTTCAACTACACAGCTACAAAAACTGCATAATTGCCACCTCAAACCCGGTTCCATAGCGGATACAGCTTTGTGTTTCATTTATGCGCAGCATGTGGCAGCAGGTGCTTTCAGATCGTGTGGTTCTTCCATTACGTAATCAAACACTTTTAAAAAATAAAGATTTTTTTTAAAATCTCAAATTCAAATCGCACAAACATTCAACTGATTGGCTTTTTAAAAAACATTATTTTAAACAATATTTCATTTCCGAAACGTTGTTGGGTCCATAGGTGCCCGCCTATATGATTCTATCAGTCGGTTCTTACTGACCTTGCATGCAGCAAACAGAAATGTCAATGAAAGTAACCAAACCGAAATAACAATCTACACCTATGTTTGATATCTTGTCTGGTCGGAGACCTCAACCGGGCCTTTGGACATCAAAATAAAATCACCCGAAATAAACCGTGTAATAAATTAAATAACTTTACCACTTGTATCTGTATTCTGCATCTAGGTTGAATTTTTTTTTGTCTTTACATTCTTAAAATTCTTTGTTAGCATATGTAAAATAAATGACTTTATTGCAAATATTTGGAAAAGAATTCCACTTTAGTGAAAATTTGAAAACGAGGTAGCAAACATTTACTTTTTATGCAAAATATTTTTTTCTGTAAGTTATAGAAAAAGACGATTCAGAATATATATACATGTGTTGCAAAATTCACAGTCGTTAAGAAGTAAAACGGCAAAATGTAAAAACACTCTGTAGAGAGTGTTCTTCGCGGCAAAACAGATCCCTAACCAGTCACGCGAAACTCCACAGAGGTATTAATTCTTCTGCCCTTCAAACTTTTTACTCTTCGCTCACGTGAGAGTGTTCTTCGCGGCGAAGCAGATCCCTAACCAATCACGCGAAACTCCAAGGAGGATATTAATTCTGCTGCCCTCCAAACTTTTGACTCTTCGCTCACGTGAGAGTGTACTTCGCGGCAAAGCAGGTCCCTATTATACCAGTCACGCGAAACTCCACAGAAGACATGTATTTTGCTGCCCTTCAAACTTTTTCCTCTTCGCTCAGGTGAGAGTGTTCGTCGCGGCGAAGCAGACCCCTATTATACCAGTCACGCGAAACTCCACAGAAGACATTTATTTTGCTGCACTTCAAACTTTTCCTCTTCGCTCACGTGAAAGCGTTCTTCGGCGAAGCAGGCCCCTAACCTGTCCACAGAAGACATTTATTCTGCTGTCCTTCAAACTTTTCCGTATTCGTTCACGTGAAAGCGTTTACTGGTGAAGCAGGCCCCCTCCCGTCACGTGAAAGCGTTTACTGGTGAAGCAGGCCCCTTCCCGTCACGTGAAAGTGCCAGCGTGCTAATTTGTCTAAAATCATGCATGTTCCAATCTCAAACACGCAGTATTTTTTATGGAACACTATCAGAAGAATCTGCCAAGAAAAAACCTGACACAGTCGTGACCGACCAGCAAAATATTGGTCGGAATTTTGACCAGCTTTTTCCTGGTGGAACTGGCTGTAGACCAGAAAAAAGTTGGTTGGTTTTAACCAGCTTTTATCTGGTCGACGGTTAGTTCGATCAGGAAAAAGCTGGTCAAAATTCCGACCAATGTTTTTCTGGTTTGTCACGACTGTACCAGTTTTTTTTTTTCTGGTCGCAAGACGACCACATTTTTTTCTGGTCGGTTTCGACCACATTAATCAAGCTTGTCGACTTAGACCACAAAAAAGCTGATTGGTATCAACCAGGGATAGGCTGACCAAATTTCTGATGGTCAGGGCATATATAACCAGTGAATTATTATAAATAACAGCTAAATCCACTCAATACAGTAGATTACAATAGTGTACAAGTAGTTTTATGTTAAGTAAAATATATGGTCAGCACAAAATCACAGCATATTCGTAGTCGATACATAGTCCTGTCAATTAGAGGACGAGGAAGCGAGGCCAAATTCATCTCTCAGCCTCGCTGCGATTCCTCTTCTTGTAAAGAGTGAGACAGCGAGTGGCCTTTCTCCGCTTCCATAATTTGCATACTGTTAACAGCGATGACTCGGTACTGTAACAATCTCGTGATAACGCCTGTTGCCACCGTCGAAGAACAAAACAAAGAATAAAAGAAAGAAAAAACAAAACCCCACAACAAATAAATAAAATTAAAAATTATAAAATAAATGCATAAAGTAAATAAACGAAAATAAATATCCAATGATAGAAAAGAAAAATGCCATACTAGCAATGATTTATTGAAAGCTCCGTTCAAAACGCTCTAAACTTTTAGTAAATTTATAGTCATACCGATGAAATCAAGCGTGGATTAACGTAGGATGAATGGTAGGCAAAGTTACAAGTCACGCTGGAACGAGAGTAGTTAATTTGACTGCTTAGCTGGAAAATTCGCGATGTAATCTTTCAAATTGGTTCTCAAGCCACACATTAAGATCTTCTCTGCCTGGAATGTGCTGTCCTTCAGCCGTTGTCCTGAAAGGTGCATGCAATTTGTAAAAAACGTACTGAATGACGGCAACTATTTATCAATCCAGGCTTGATGGCAAACACTCTGCTGCCTAATTTAGGTAACCCAATGATATATTGTATTTTTTAATTACCTGGTTTGATTTGAGTGACACAGACGACCAAAAATTAGTCATTCTTTCCTAATTACAGAATCACACGTGTTCTCTATACCTTTTCTAAAGAACTAAAAGTCACACTGTTTTTGTATTTAATGTTTAATGAAAGACGAAAAACTATAATCTGAAACATTTTTTAAAAATTTTTTTACGTATCGGGCCCTTATATATACACACATTCTCCTCACCCCCGCACACAAGCTGACGGGGATTAGCAGCCCGTCGCTGCCATCCACAAGAGAATTGTTTTAACGTCGAGATATGTTATAAACATAGAGGACTACCACTATGCATGTGACATTTTGTCACGTTTTCCACTGACTGACGTTCTACCATCTGTTATTCGCCCACTTACACTGTCAGGTGATCTGAAAGATTAAGTAATAATTTATCATATTTCCCAGTCATCTTTTCCTCGATCTGAACGTGGGGGAAAGTCGTTCTACTAGTAATTCTAGTGGTCAATTACATTACATTTCAACCAATCACACTAATGGATAAATTATGGCATAACAACAAGTGAGAGAAAGCTTTGTTTGAGCTGATAGGTACGTATGATTGCTCTCTTTGTTTGATTGAGGTTTTACGCCGTTTTTAAGGTTATCTCACTCAAATGACGGTGTTCCAGCCCAATAAGTGAAGAAGATAGGAGCCAGTATAATAGCATTCTGGCCATTGTATGACTGTTATTCTTTTTTCTGTAAAGAAATGGCGACAATATGTAGAATGAAAATTGTATGCACATGTATGAAAATCATGTCCGCCAACAATATTATGTTTTTATTGTAGAGAAAGATTGTGCTTACCTCAACCGAGATTCGATCTCGGGTATCCGGCTTACAATATTTTGTTGTACGAATGGTCATCGAGAACAAAAAGGTAATCTTTGTTGCAATAAGACGAAGTGCTCAAAACTACACGTTAATATAACAAATCGGCTTAGGGGTATTCCCACCCTCTGGCTAACGGCAGTATTAAAGTGTATTTATGCATGCTGACAGCTATGGAGGAACATTAATTTTTTAATAGTTGGTCTAAATTGCCATTGAGCTATGTTGCGAAGTAGGGGAGAGAGGAGAGGAGGGGGGAGTTGACATGGTCAAACACAAGAGTAGGAATGTCCACAAATATTAACAAAATTTTATTTTCATCTGACAAAACATATTTTAAAAACAGTTGAAATGTTGTTTTTGTTTTTGATATTTAAAAAATCTATAACAATCGATTTACAAAAGTGAAAAATCTAACGTATTTGATTGGTCAGAAGCTTGATGACGTATGGTTAGAAGTCATTGTGCAATCGCAATAAAAGGCTACGTCAGAACTTCGATTATAGCGCTCCTAGCGGGAAGATCTTAATGAGCGTCATATATATTAATTGAATGATAATTGTTGGTTATAATTTAACATAATTAGTTTTATTCAATACCACAAGTGACCACAACAGCCAAGAAAAAAACCCAACAGGTGTTCCCTTTTAAACCTTAATACAGAATGACATTCGAATCCATGCATGAAGACATATAGGCCTACATAGCGATAAACCTTGAAATCTGGGAAGATAGCATCCGTCTCCGTCTACATTTTCTTTAATATTTTACAAACAACTGAATGAACTTGAATGAGACTTTTCACAATATATTTGGGAGGAAGTTGACAATATACTGTTTGTCCAGCTTTTATGCACAGTACTACACGGGGAATCTTAAAACAGACGTGCAATTAGCTTAAATGCGAATCCCAGAAAGGCAGGCTCAGACAGATGCAGCTGATTCATGATTTTAAGCTACATGTGATACCTATTTAAAGTCATAGCTTCAAGCTAAATACAAATGGAAATTGTTTTTTCATAGACTAAACATAGCGACTTAATTTGTCGATGGACAAATCGAAACTTACAATTTGTAAATTGTTATCTTTAACGTCGAGACGTCGTCAAATACACACGCCGCGACATGCTTTATCTATTGTCAGATCAAGAAAAAAGCTCCTAGAAAAATGCCAGTAGTCTCCCACAAAGCGAGCATGTTCATGAATCTAATCACCTGGTTAAAAATGACAGACGGGACAAGAGTAAAATAAAAGACTGGCCAAATAAATATGTCAAGTTGTAGCCCAAGGCCCTGATGCACTGGCGTCCCCTAGCGGCAAACGGCGGCACTACAACTGTCTGGCGAATACATGGCGACAAACTATGGTGATTTAATAATTTAATAGCAGAAAATAATTAGCTAAACTCACAAAAGGCAAAAAAACAAAAGAGAGAAAAAAAATGAAACAAGAAAAAGACCAAGAACCAACGATCACTACGTTCAAGACCACACAATGCTGTTTACAGAAAAAGTGCATACGGCCAATGTTTATAATGACCTTGACGCCATTTTACTATAAAAATTTCGACAAGTATACATAAAAGCACTCAACAATTTCTTGTAAAAAATATAAAGGTAGCTCATAGTCAGCATTAAATATCATTGATATTTTATGAATAGGTCAGAGAGCACACTGAAGTGTTACCTACACGATTGCACGTTATCCACGTTGGGTTGAAAGCGACAACACAAAGTGGACATCATGTTGGATCCAGTGACACATGTAAAAAAAACATCCTTAACAAAGTTATGGAAACAGTTCCATAACGCCTTTAATGTAGAAATTTCTTTAACCTGTTTAGACATTTTCTTAACCGGTTTAGGAAAATCCATAAATATGTTTTGAATAATCGTTGCATTCGAGACAAATTACATCTCCTATTCCGTTAAATATATGGAATACTTCGCTGGTGCTTTATTGGAGGAATACTCTGTAATCTTTTCCTTATGACGTAAATTAGGGAATTGTGTTTTGTAATAACGTATAGAATAACCTACAAGTGTACACAATACAAAATTTATCATTCTAACACAGGCTTCTTCGTCTTGAAGCGTTAACTGTGTTTTATCAAACTTACTGACAGCCTTCATTGATTACAGTCAAGAATTTCACCTTTAGCTCAGTCAATTAGACAGGGTCAATATTTAACCTTTGCGTTTATTACCATAATAGTGATATAGGTAGATTGAGGCAACTCATCCATCAGCGGCTCTTCAAAGGACCTTTACTTGTGGATGTCTGCTGTGGCCTCCAAGATCGGCGCGCCAAACGCCACACACACACCAGTGGACGGCAAGAGGAGATTATTTTGGTGTGCAAAAAGCGACCCTGCAAAATCCAAGAGTCAACATTTTTTTTACCAACGTCGTAGGTTAGTGATTCTTTAGTCTATAGCAGCTAGCTGTAATGGTGGGTGATAAGTCAGAGAGCAAACATACATTTCTGGCTCTAATTCGAGGTGGTCGTCCGTCGCTAGCCACATAATCGCTCAACAAACTGTAATTTGTTGAAGTACGAGCTTAACGGATTAGACTCGTACATAGAACTGATTAGAGAATGCGAGACAACTTGTCTATATGCAAGTGATAGATTGGAGTGCATCATAGTCTATAGACATCAACACATATATTTCTCCCTAGTATACCGTATATATTTCCCTAGTTACCCATAACACAACTCGAGATTAAGGTTAATTCAGAAACTTGTCTCTGTGAGTTTATCTAGTACATAAGATGATTCATCGATTTTAATTAATCTACATCCCTGCGCCAGTGTGATTGATTTGTAGAAATATATATTTTCTTATGATTTCATTAATACCACCATCGTCCAACCTCCATGTTGTAGGTAAAAATGACTTGGTCTTATTAAAGCAAAACCGTATTCTATGTAGTAATATTTTGGCAAATTACCACTGTCAAAATACACCAGGGTTACGTAACAATGGCGTTTGCCTACAGGTGCGTACCGCCATGAATGTATATTCGAAAATAGACATTCTTGTCATTTTCCTTTGACCAACTTTACACACAATTTTAGTAGCTAGACTTCTCCGAAAATGCGGCCAAAAATTCAAGTAGACATCATAGCAAATTATTTCAAGTTGAACTAGAGCCTACACAGAGAAAAACACAAACTAGAAGGACAGTTAGATTGTTTAAAGCTATTTTAAGTTTATTTTACTCATATAGCGGTTTACTAACTCAAAATGGTTGAACAAACGATAACAAAGGAAGACAACCACAGTCGAGGTAGCTTGGCGAATAAGACTCCTTTCCTAGCTGTTGCCCATGCACATATAGATTGCAAGGGCAACAGACAGCTTCCACTGAGCAGCCGCATAAAAAGCTACACATTCACGATTGTAAATTTATTGCACCAGCCTATATATAGGTATGGGTGTTGAATATAATATATTAGCAAAACTAACACATTTTAATAAAAACACACAAACAACTACATCAAATTACTCCGAATTCTACAACATCACGAAAAATAACACAGGTAGCCAGTTTATGAAATTTGGCCAGTTACAGGCCTTCATTTGAGATATTTTTTAAAATCCTCAGAATCCAGACATTTAATTGAAGAAAAAAAATATGTCGCCAAGCGATAAGGTCTTAGATTATAAAAGAAACATATCATTGTATGAAAACTTTTGGCTAGACATAACTTAATTGCCTGACAAAACAATTAAATGAAGTCGTTATGAAATAATAACGTAAAAGTATACTTTAAAAAATTTACTTGAATAGAATGGTTGCCTCTGGACAAAACATGGCGCCATTATTCGCAGACGAAGCAAGGCTGTGATGTCATCATTATGGTGTGAAGTGAGATGTTTTTATGGAGAAACAACAGATTATGATTTAAACAAAAGAGGAATCAGACGTATTGACGAGACAGAGAGCGGTTGACATTTGTAAGATAAAGTCGCGAGACCAATAACAACAGAAACAAAAAATTAAAAAGGAGTGTCTTGCGTTGTTTACGACATTTAGGTCTAACTGCAGACAGAAGCTTGGCGCCAATTCTCAGGTAATGTCTTACGGTAAACTGCAAATTGATTAACTTAAAGTAAAATGACAAAAAACTATCATGTGGCAACCACAACATAAGGATGAATCAACTGTCCGACCTCAATGCAATACCAGCGAATAAAACAACCTGTCGGACCTCACTACAATACCAGTGATTAAAACAACCTGTCGACCCTCACTACAATACCAGCGAATAAAACAACCTGTCCGACCTCACTACAATACCAGCGAATAAAACAACCTGTCCGACCTCACTGCCAAACAAGCAAATGTATCAACCTCTCCGATCGCACTGTAATACCATCGAATGTAACAAGCTGTCTGATCTCAATGCAATACCAGCGGATGTAACAACATGTCCGACCCAAATGCAATACCAGCGAATGTAACAACCTATCGGACCTCAATACAATACCAGCGAATGCATCAATTTGTCCGACCTCAATGCAACACCAGCTAATGTGAAAACATGTCGGACCTCACTGTAATGCCAGCGAATGTAACAACCTGCCCGACCTCAATGCAACACCAGCTAATGTAACGACATGTCCGATCCCACTGCAATGCCAGCTAATGCAGCAACCTGCCCGACATCAATGCAATACCAGCTAATGTAACAATTTGTCCGAGCCTACCGCAATACCAGCTAATGTAACAATTTGTCCGAGCCTACCGCAATACCAGCTAATGTAACAATTTGTCCGAGCTCAATGCAATACCATCGAATGTAACAACCTATTTGTAGACATTCTAGAGTTGCCGTTTTGTTTTAGTTTTCAGAAAATAAAGGGCATTCGTAGGCCTACAGCATATTGTCTTCCTCTACAGTTTAAAAATGTAATGTAATTCTTTATGTCTGTTTTAAGGATTTTCCACAGCTGATTGGTCACTTCGTAAAATAAAATTTATAAAATATAATATAAATAGCAACTATCACAAATACAATAACTGACATGCGAAAATAATGTGAGCAGTTGTCAATCTATTGTAATAAAGTTTATTTTGTTCTACATCATGCATACTACAATACAAACAATAAAATACTATTTTAAAATCCCAGATGCAGCATTTTTTTTATCTCGATTAATAGAATTTCAAGAGCAAACAAGTAGGCCTACATTGATTAGAAAGTAAAAGTATAGCATAGCCGTTTACAAACTCGATCAACAAGCTACTTGAAGACACTAAGCACATACAAGTTTGGAGATACACAATTAAAATGGAAGGGGCGAACTTTATAATAGATTTGTTTGCAGGCCTAACGTGATAGTCATACTGCGAATCGAAATAATATAGTTCAAAGTTCAGTTCAATTTGTGCGCTTTCAAGAGAAGCTGTGAGGTAAGTTGTTTAAACGTTTTGATTAAAAACAAGTATTTGCCTGTGACACTGTCACTGAAAGTGCCTTTTTGTTTAGTGACATTTAGCAGATAGCCGTTATAGCTTTACGGACGTCGTTTATCAATTTAGAACAATGTGAAAATACATAACTTTTACTAAATAGAGTGGATCAGGTCATCCAATGGAGAAAATACCCAGACAACACGCTGCAGGAAAGTATCGATCGAAGCGGTGAGTGGGTATTATCTTTGTATTGTAGAGAAATCTAAATTTGCTTACCAACTGGGATTCGAACTCTGGTCAGCATGGCTATACAGGTTATTCTTTGTTATTATATTTGAATATATTTTGGGGGGTCACGACGTACTCAAGGGTATTTCACTTATATGACGACGGATTGTCCACTTCTCATCGTCTTGCTTAAATACATTGGAAACCGTTTGGGAACCTCGGAAAAAACAAACCCGTGGTGGAGAACCTCTCCTCTTGATTTTGACCTGAAAAGGACATCAAGTGGTTGTTTTATAGGTCGCCTTACCCACAAGTGTTCAAGGAAGAAGTTGGAATGGGTTAAACCAAGGTAAGGCCATACAATTTTTATTTATTGGAAGGTATAGTGCAGAATCATGGTAGCGTTCGCTTATTTCTAAAGGTAACGTAGACTTAGGTAGTAAAATGGCTCCTTAATATCGCAGAGTATCGGTCAGCGTTAAAATGATAGACTGATGATGATACCTAAATGTGCTATCCAAATGAAGGAGGGATAAGCCCTATGGCTATTGGTATATACTGTTCAGTGTTTCATATTCGATAGACGTAAGGGTCACAAATTTTCTAAACTATACGTGTTTACCTAAAGAAGTACAACCAACCCAATCGAATTAAATTATAAATTAGTTCCCTTGCATTTTTTTGTGTCACAATCGGATTTGACGATTTCCTACACCAGACGGTTTCCAGTTATGTCCCATATATACGGAACCGTTAAAGGGACATGGACTTTTTTCTACAATAACTTGTTTATATTAGACAGTGCATTTTGAACACCATAAATATTGCTCGGGTGAGTGGTGAAAGAGATAACTCACGAGACGCGAAGCGTCGGGTGGGTTATCCTTTCAACCATTCACGATAACAATATAATGGTATTCAAAATGCACTGTGTAATATTCTTTTTCTTATTTATATCGACAATAAATTCCTAAATCAGAGGTGTTTTACTATATTTTTGATGACAACTTTAACCCCAGCAAGATCGTAACAGAATGACGCTATTCAAAGGGTGACGGGAATAGAAGGACGTTATTCCAAGTGACGATAAATGGCGTAGCATTTGTGTTTCGTTGTGAAATGACGCGCGTTCATATGTACCGTCATAATAGAAACGAAGGGTTTTGACGCAGAACAGTTCGAATTAAATAACATATTAAATTATAATTAAATATGTTATTTAACGGCAGTGAAATATCACTTTTATGCTTGAAGTAATTTAACCCTGGTATTTCACCGACATATAAATAGTAAAACGACTTATTATCCCCACCAATCAAAACGTATCAGTTTTCCGCCATATTGTTGCTCACACTTTGTTTGATATATATAAAGACCAATTTACTTTTAACTGGCCAAGGGATTAAACCCAGGAAATGACAGAACCTCTCTCGACTGACCTACGATCGCTAACATATACCTAGACTTGTCTCAGCACCCCACCAACTTTGATCCTTACATTGGCGGAAAACTGATGCATTTTGATTGATAGATCAAGTCGTTATTACGACTAAGTATCTCGTTATAACGACTTAGTATCTCGTTATAACGACTTAGTATCTCGTTATAACGACTTAGTATCTCGTTATACCGACTTAGTATCTTGTTATAACGACTTAGTATATCGTTGAAATGACTTAGTATCTCGTTATAATGACTTATTATCTCGTTATAATGACTTAGTATCTCGTTATAATGACTTAGTATTTCGTTATAACGACTTATTATCTCGTTGAAATGACTTAATTGTGGACAATTTTTGTCCATGTCCCTTTTATGGCTCACTACACGCCCCATATAGTTGTGAAAACTTTTGAAATATTATAAGCAATTTTATAGAGTCAAAGTTTGAAAGAACTCGACCCAACGTCTAGACAGTCTTGTAGAGCAAGCATGCGCGGCTGGTAATTGCCGCATGTAACGTTATAAAAGTGGGTTCTCATCGCTCTCTGCGCATTTCTAAAAGGCACTTAAAAGTGGAGATGAACTTACACAAGACGACTATTATTGACTTAGATTTCGGTTTATAAAGGTTGCGACATTACCAAGCATTTATGATCAGGTGAATTAGACGGGCATTGTTACAACGATTTTTATGATAGACGGCGGTTTGGAAAGAATATGAGGAAACCCCCCGGTGTGGCTCCGGCAATCACGGGGGTTGTTTTTCTGTCTTGTTTTCCATCGTATTTAAGTGAGGCAAAATGAGAATGGGGTGATCGGCCGTCCCATATGTTAAATAGCTCGAGTACGACGTTAAACCCCGAACAATCAAACAGAAAAGTCTAATAACACTAAGCATGCATTTCTCAATCGCTAAATTCACCTGATCATATATACTTCAAGACACGTCTAAACCTTTATAAATAGAAATTGAAGTCTATATTAGGCTTCCCTTTGAAAGTTGCATTTTGGTTCACTGTACGTCTTGTCAAATTGAAGTATTTTGTATTTTCTTGAGTCTATATGAGATTAGTGCTCTAGCGATCTAGTGATCCTATAATAATTTACAAGCCATTGTTCTGATTTGAAGCGCATATTGCTTTTTATCAGGGGTCCATTTTTGAGTGACGGTATATG
Source organism: Mopalia vespertina (assembly GCA_030265115.1). NCBI lineage: Eukaryota > Metazoa > Mollusca > Polyplacophora > Chitonida > Mopaliidae > Mopalia > Mopalia vespertina. The sequence continues at coordinate 26,329 of JAQQZZ010062109.1, read as the reverse complement.
TTTCAACTGTAAATAAAAAAATAAAATAAATAAACAATCAAATAAATAAAATAACAAACAAACACGTGATTTACTGAATACATGAAAACACAAAAAAATAAAAAAAAATAAACGAACAACCACAAAGAAAGAAGAAAAAAAAAAACAAATAAATATATGTAAAAATAAATAAATATATGTAAAAATAAATAAATAAATATATGTAAAAAAAAATAAATAAATAAATGAATTAATGGAATAAATTAATTCATGAATACACGAATAAATAAAAAAAAATAATGATGAGAAATTGAACAAACAAACAAACAAACAAAAAATAAATAAAAAGATAAAGAAATAAAATCCAAAAACCAAAAAGACAACATAATGAAACAAGAAAAGTTAATTATGCAATAAAACTTAATAAACAAAGCAATAACGCCATAAATTTAATTCAGCTCAGCCAACCCATTCAAAAATAATAAAAATAATACAATTTGTGTGTTAAGGGACAATAAAATGGACTTTACATGAAAGTATCAAATTAGTATGCGTGAACTTTTTATTTCTAGTAATTCAGAGAAAGAAAACGCAAAATCAAAAATCGAAACTCATATTAACTCTTAGTGACGACAGATATAACACTAATAGTGCTAAGGGGCTAACTGCTTAGCGGGGTTAAGTTATACTAATTGCCGTTGTCCTTAAATTACAATTGGTTAATTGATTTGTAAAGTTTTGTGAATATTTTGTGCAGTTAAAATGTGCACCCTGAGTTAATTAGCAGTGAACTTTTGCTAGTGTTAATGGCTGCCAATACAAGGTTTTTTCTGGGTTTCTTAAAAAAACAGGAAAATGGCTGTTGGTTTAATCCGTACGCGAGGCATCGGAAAACGTGTTACAGGGGTCAAGAATGATAAAACAGCGCAAAAGTAATGCGAAAATCCTTTACAATAACACCGGCTCGTTTTTACCGAATTCGAGGAATAATAAATATTAGCTCTTAAGCCGACGAAGTTATTAACCCCAAAACAAGCCAACGCGCGTTTGGCAGAAAGAAAAAAGAAGCTCTATTGCTTAATATGGATTTCTTTTCTTTTTCATAATGTCGTCTATTTTTCATTATCTCTATTGGAAAAAAAAAGTCCGTTGTCCGGGGCTGTTTCAGAAAAGGGTGCCTACAACACAAATATTGGTCTAGCAAAACAAACACAAGTGGAAAGAGGTGTGTGCATTATGTGACAAATATATCCAGGCAAATCTCAATTATGTTGGTAGCTGTCGTCCAAACGCCTCAGCACATTATTTGATCTAGTTCAATATTTTCTTTTGATTTAGTTCCAATAGGGTGTATCCCTTCTCTTATAACAGGACAAGATTAGTTGCTTTATCTTGCCAATTCACCCGTAAACCGTTATTAAGTGGCCAGTGGCAAAAATCTAATTACGCGCTCAACGCTGTCCCAGACACTCTTCCGCATCCTGGCGAACGGCCGGTTGTCTGTCCTCTGTTGCCGAGAAGCCTCTTGATCAAGCCACCGTCTTTGCCAGCTCATGCACTGGCTTTAATATCTGTCACGGACAATGTTTTGCTTCTAAAACCAGCTAAAATCTCCCAGATCGAGACCCTGATGAAATTCGTTTCGTTGACGATAAAAGCGAAAATGATCGCTCCATTTGCTACGAGCTCTAAAAAAAATCCTTGAGGAGTGTTGTCGAAATAGTCGGGAGAATTCTTCACGCAGATGTTGTGACAGACAAGTCTTTCTTGATAATTTTACAGATCATTTTGACAGTACGTACAATTTGATAGCTTTGTTTTTAGCGATATTCTTACACCCAAATCATATTTAGAGTTCTAGCCATTACAGTTTCATGGCATGTATATGATATCGAAAACAACAACAACAAACAAAAGCAAAGGAAAAATATTCCGCTGACAGATTTAGCCACTATTTCTGATTTTTAAAGAAAAAGAATACTATATAAAGTAATAAATAAAAGATAAAATCATTTTATTTTAATATTATAATTTAATCTTTTTTAATTTTGTTTTTGTTTTTCTATCCCTATTATATGACTATCCTTGTGCACATTTCTGGGCAAAACTCTGAAGCACATCTCCGTGCAATAACCTGTGCGCATCTCTGTGCAATACTATTGTGCACATTTCTGTCCAAAACCTTTGGGCACATCTCTGTTCAAAACCCTTGTGCACATCTTTGTGCAATACCCTTGTGCACATCTCTGTGCAAAACCCTTGTGCACATCTTTGTGCAATACCCTTGTGCACATCTCTGTGCAAAACCTTTGTGCACATCTCGAGCTATCGAAAGATTCAATTATAATATTTTAATATCATTATGTAATCTTTCGTTTTTGTTTTTTAATCCCTGTGTCCAATTATCTGGCTACCCTTGTGCGCATCTCTCTGCAAAATTATTGTACACGTTCTTGTCCAATACCATTGTGCACATCTCTGTGTAAAACCATTATGCACATCTCTGTGCAAAACTGCTATGCACATCTGTGCTATACCCTTGTGCACATCTCTTTGCAATGCCCTTGTGCGCATCTCTGTGCAAAACCATTATACACATCTCGAGCTGTACAAAGGCATTGTGAAATCTCTGTGAAAACCCTGGTGCATATCTAGAGCTGTGCAAAAACCCTAGTGCACATCTCTGTGCGCAACCGGTGTGCACATCTCTGAATAAAATCAATGTGGGCCTCTTTGTGTCAAATCCTTGTGAACCCTCTGAGGAAAAACCCTTTTGCACATCTCTAAGCGAAAGAAACACAATTTAACACAGTTCTTGTATTCTGAATTTCTTTTAGTTACTAAAAATCTATCTATATACGGTAATACTAAAAGGTATATTCAAAATAGTTAAAAATCAGAGCAAACAAACAGAATAAATTTCCATATGTCCCTATAACTTAAGAGATTTGTAGACACTAAAAACACTCGATTTATGACTTCTGCCATTCAAAAGACAGAAAGATATATAGAAAGACGGCTAGGGAGAAAAGGAAGTGAATTTGAATAGAAGCTTCAATGTTATTCAAGTGAATAGTTTTCCTATTTCCGTCTTAATAGAGCGCAAATCTAATATTAGTTTATTCTTCGGTGTTATCATTATTATGTTAATCTTTGAGTTTGCATTAGGATCGTGAATAATAGAATGGGTGTTCATTGAACTGAATTTATTTTACACAATGCTACAGCGTCTAAATCAGTAAGCCTTTTCATTCACCAAACATAAACGGGTAGAATCCGGACGCAGCCGGAGACGAAATGCACTGAAAGAAATTAGGATTTTTGTCCTCAAAGCTCAAAACTTTGAAGGGATATATTAAATACGCGAACAAGACAAATATATTTTTATTAACAAAAAGTGTTAGTTTTTTTAAAATAAAAATTAAATCTGATTCCACTTGTAGATGTATTACGAGGAATTAAATTAATACGAAATAAATAAATAAAACAGACCAACAAACAAACAAACAAAACAAACAAACAAACAAACAAACAAACAAACAAACAAACACATAAATACATATTTTTGGAAAAAAATGTACAAGTAAACCAATAGCAAGTCAGCATCCGTCAATCACTTAACTAAAATGAGTATTTTCGCTTCCTGCACACATTGTCGAAATGATATAAAATATGAAATCGAAGTATTTTGTAAGTTCTTGATTCTCTAGAAGATTTCGAGTGAACCCAATATAGATAACTGCATTTTAGTGTCAGTTTATGTTTAAACTGTTAAAAAATAAATAAATAAATCAATAAATAAAAATAATTAAAAAAAAATAAAAAAAATAAACAAACATACAAACAATCAAACAAACAACAAACAAACAAACAAGTAAATAAATAAATAAATAAATCTGTTAAAATATTGAAAAACTAATCTACATTGAATTTTCTCAAAGAAAATTTCGAACACCTGTTTACCGGATTGTTGCCTGGGAAGTTAAACCAATTATTGATTTTATGTTTAAACATCCATTATATTGCATGAAATTTGCTTATGTTTGTCAGAGTTATTGTCTTGTAATGATACAAGATCAAGCCCAATACGGTGTAATGGCCGCCAATGAATACTTACAGACGTTCTTGTCAAACAAGTATTCCAGAGGTAATTTTCAAAAAGCAAATATTTGCTGACAGAAATGATCATTTAATATGTGTCATGGCTATTAAAGCGCTTGTACAATTTTCGGTTTTAGATGCTAAGTAAATAAAACTACTAACAAAACTGTCTCCTCGGCAAACAAAGTCAACCGTGCCTTTTGTTCGTCTCAAGTTTGAAATGTTGACTCAACTCTTGTAGAATTTGGCCACAGATGCGGGCACTCATAACTGTCCTTGTGTAACTGAACAAAATCTCTTTTTTATGCAAATTAGCCTCAACAGCTTTATTGAAAGTGTTATTCAACGAACCTAGACACAAAAGATGTATTATTGGCCTTGATTTCCTGAGGAAATTTCCAAGCATCGTGCTGCTAAAAATGAAGAGGAAAAAAGTCTGATCTCTGTTTTAAAACCGGAGATACAGAAGCGGGGAATAAACGTGCGATTTTGGGGATTAAAACTTGGTATGCCAGCATTTCATTGGCTCAAAGTATCACGTCGGGACTAAACTAGCCAATCATATTTGCATAAAAATCGTGTTGCGAAAAGCGATTTTGGCCAGGATTTGGCTGTTTTGTGATTAAACGCATGAACGCTGAATGCCAGATTAGACCCTGATAGAAACTTTGTTAAAATTTTGAACGAAATTGTGAGGACCATGTTGTCTCCTGGACATGTCTCTAGAACTGACCAGCCTACCAACCATGCAAACAACCAATAAGCCAACCAGTCAGCCAGCCAGCCAGCCAGCCAACCAGCCAGCCAGTCAACCACCCAGCCACCGTACAAACCTACAAACCAACTGGACATCTAGCCAGCCAGCCAGTCAACCAACCAACCAACCAACCAACCACCCAACCACCGTACAAACCTACAAACCAACTGGACATCCAGCCAGCCAGCCAACCAACCAGCCAGCCAGCCAGTCAACCACCCAACCACCGTACAAACCTACAAACCAACTGGACATCCAGCCAGTCAACCAACCAACCAACCACCAACCACCGTACAAACCTACAAACCAACTGGACATCCAGCCAGCCAGCCAGTCAACCAACCAACCAACCACCCAACCACCGTACAAACCGACAAACCAACTGGACATCCAGTCAGCAAGCCAGTCAGCCAGTCAACCAGTCAACCAACCACCGTACAAACCGACAAAACAACTAGACATCCATCCAGCAAACCAACCATACAACTAACTAACCAACCAACTTACTATCGAGCCAGCAATCCAACCGTACAAGCAAAGTGCAAACCAACTTACCATCCACTCGGTTACCAGTCAACAGACTCATACGGCAAATGCTGCGGTGTTGAATATTACGTAAGAGAACTTAACACATATGATAATGTCATCGTGTTTATCAATACAATATACTGACATTTAACTGACAATCAAACATCTGGGTGCTTAGTGCCGCTACGATGGCGTCATACGGTGTCATTATGTTATCTTGTTGCCTGTTTTATCCGAAAATAAAGAAATTACAAAACTTACAGAAAAGGGAATTGATTTCATTTTACGGCTCATCGTGACAGCTGTTACTAAGTGTGTGTGCTTGTTATGAATTATGCTAAATGTGACTTATACGCCAGCTTCTATGACATTACATACGGGATGATATTTAAAAAAATAATTAATGTTAATCATTCGGTTGAAAGAAATAACACGACTTCGGCCTAACCGCTTCATTGCGATCAGCAAATTTGTCTGTAAGTTGCTATTTATTCAATAAGTTGTTATTTTATTTCGTATTTAGAAAGTGTTACATAGCATTATCTTACGCTTGTGTAGATACGGTCTTTTCGCTTTATTTTTTACACATTTTAAAAAAATTTTTTTTACTACACTTTCTTTTCTTTTGATCGAGTTCTAAATCTAGGACTCTTATTCACAATATGTGATATTTATAATTTTTCTTAATTTAAACAAACTGCAAAACAACTTTAAGATATATCGTCGACAATAAGTCCTATGGTTGATACTAATTGACATTTTATTAATTGATGAAATTAAGAAAATAATAATGAAAATCTAAGACTCTTAAAAAGTTCGTATGTAGGCTGATAAATCTTAATTTTAATACAGAAAAGTCTTTGAAATCAAAATTCTAATTTAATTCAAATAATGAAAGAAACATTTCATTTGGATTTAAAATTCCGGATGCCGCGGCCTTGGCATATCGGCCTACTGATTTTCCTCCGAGGTACCTCTTACAGTTTCGAGTTCCTCTGTCAACCTCAGGCATATGAAAAAAAAACACACGATGTACATGGCTAAGGCAATCGGTGGGGTGGTTTTTACGAGGTTTCCTCAATACTAAGTATTTTAGGTAAGGCAGAGTGAAGTATGGACAATACGTTTTATACCATTGAGTGCGAGGTTAAAGCCAAATCAAACAAACTAAACAAATGGCTGATTTATAAATCTTGGATCTAACATTTAGGTGAGACAGTCTTTTGATGTGTTTTCTTAGCTTATGCTCAAGCAAAGGGTTAACAAAAGACATGTCCTCATTGACTTTAAAATAAATCCGGGGCTATATAATATTCCCCTTACGATTAAATCGAATCCTAAAATTAAAGTTAAAATTGTAATGTTTTTAATAACTTTGCTTCAAAGCATGATATTATTTCCCCCAATTGCAATTAAGCGTTCTTGGAAGTAATGCGTATCAAGGTCGGATGTTGGAAATAGTGGTTTTGGTGGCTGGCAGAAGGTCTTTTGGTGGTCAATGAATAATGAATGAATAGAATTAAAAAAAAAAAAAATAAATAAATAAAAAAAAATGATAATATGAACGAAAATAAAGTATACTAAAATACGGGATAAATATAATAAAATATATTGAAATAAAACAAAACAAAGAAGAATTAAATTAAAGAACAAAAAAGAATGAAATATGATAAAATAAACGATAAAAAGTATACAAAAATAAAATAGTAATATAATAAAATATACTAGTATAAAAGAGAACAAATAGTCTAAAATGAGAGAACTAAAAAGAATGAATCATAATACAATTTTTTAAATAAAATATAATAAAATAAAAGAACACAAAATAATAAAATACGATTATTGGTACCTTGCAATAGATGATCACAAAGAAATTATTTTAACATGTTAGCATCGGTAAAGAAATTACACTATCAAAATATCTCAGAGTAGTTACCAGTAAATTATCTATTTCAAACCACAGTCGCCTTCTGGCTAAGGGCAGTTTGTTTGAAGGGTAGCAATGCTGTCTTTATTGAGCACTGGAGGAGCTTTAATTTTCCAACATTATGGAAACGCTTCACATCTCGGTTATGCTAGTGTCGATAATTGTTGGAATACACCGCCGTCACATAAGTGAAATACCCTTAAGCACGGCGTAAAACATCAATCAATCAATCAATCAAACCACAGTCAATCAATAAAATGTAATCGGCATTGATTTATCAATCTTCTTGATTAACGGTCTCGAAAACGTTGTTGCAAGGTTGCAATTCTTTGAGAAACTTACATTCAAGTATATTCTAAATAAATGTAAAATAACTAGGTAATTTTGGTTGGCTCCATTTGTCGCTAATGTTACGTATATATTATCTCAGTCAGTAACTCTTTTCTTGGTCCGTGGGCCCCCCAAGGCATAACGACACCTCGCCCCTTATCTACCGAACTTCAATTCAGTTTTAACAGTCAAGGGGTCATTTGACTGTCAACGGTTTCGACTTAATCATAGGCGTCAGAGACGGCCAAACATAGGTGGTCACACCTTTTGTGCGTTATCTAACAGAGTGACACCCACTGTGTCAAGCGGCTAAGACACCCAAACAGTATCTAAGACACTACGTAAAACTACCGTTAGGCAGAACGTGTTTTTAAGAGGGCCATATTGATTTGGTCCTAACCTTATTTTTCGGTGCTAACCGTATACTCTAATCTTAGACGTTAGTGTCAATCACTGGATTCTACGTAAATGCAGAAAACTATATACAAATGAGACTTGAACCGGACACTTACAAGTTATTGTATTGAACTCGATGTGTGGCTTTGTAAAACAGTCACCTGACATATAATTTGATATAACAGAAATGATTAAACTGCATCACACAAAGTACTGTCAATATTAAATCGGCCTGTGGGATACTTGATATATAGTCCTTCTAGTTGACGTTCTTCTCGTGAACTGTTTTCGATGTCAGAACTAGTTGTTGAGTTTGACAATGTATTGTAGTTTCAATAAAATATTTATTTGCATTGTCTTCAATGTCGCATGCAAGAATATTTGAATTATATTCGCGCAACAAAATCTAACATTTTCAATCCCTGGAGTCAAAGTTTAACGACCCTTCTCCTACGTTCGGCAGGGGGCATCAAAACGTAACACTGAAATGGCTCAAGCTGGCCTGTTTGTTCACCAGGAGCTACGACCCTTCCGTCGTATAAGTAAACATGTCTTGAACCGATAGTTAATCATAAAGACGTATATTTTATTTTATTTTAATAAGTAAAAATCCATGACTGCATTGTCATGTCAATACCTGAGCTTTCTTATGCCACTAAGTTATAGCTTCCCTGTGCTATTAAAATAACACTGAGTGCTTTTCTGTTTAATTTAGCCCATTTATACCATATGAATATGTTTGTGGACATAGAAATCCAGGACTTATTTTGACTTAAGAATTCTAGAAATTTCTATTTTGTAAAATACGTCTTTTTAGGAACGCATTCTTTATTATAAGACACGTCTTAATTCATGCGGAAGCCTGTGAATGGGACTAGCACCCGTAGGCCATTCTTTGGAAATAAATAATATTTTATGCAAAAGAAAATGTATTTCGTGCATTTTTTTAATGCTTACAATTTAATTAGAACGGTTGCACAACCATTACTAATATTTGAAATTTTATTAAGACTGCTGGCAAATTTTTTACAGATTGTCGAAAACCTTTTTTTATTGTTAACTAGGTTTATTACGATTAGTGTAAATAAAAGTGGCATTAAACGGATCTAGATAAAGGTGTAAATAATTCAGCGTCAATAGCAGCATAAGGATGTTCTATCTCCGATTGCTGTGTTTGTTTGGTGTTTTACGTTTATTCGAACACTTTGTCTTGGAGAGTAAACTGCTCTGCCCAGAAATCACAGGTTATCAAAGGACTATTTTAATAAAAATCTATCTAATATTGACAAAAAACAGTTAACATGGCGATCATGTTAGATGAATACTGGGGTATATAATACAAATGAAACCAAAGATTAAATATTTTAAAACATTAAATTATCAAATTTCAAAGAATATCTATCAAACCAGACAGTTTAGAAAATATGAGCTAAACACATTATTTGTTCTTTGTGAAAGAAGTGTTGTAACCGTATCGGATCATCAGTGTGTATACCTAATTTAGATTTTATATATAAAGGAATTAACATTATTAACAGCTGTAACGAACTCGTATTTATTTGTTTAATCACCGCTATGCACTGTGAACTAAACTTAAATAATAAATTTCACGTTTGTATAATAAAAGCGTAAAGGATAACTGGTGAACTTTAGAAAATAATATTCTGATTTTTTTAAACAAAAAGCATGTTTGAATAAATTGGTCATCATTTTTCGCAAATCAGAGCACAATTTCGTCAGTGTAGTTCAGTCATGTCTGGAAAGCGCACACATATAACATTAACAAAAGCTTTGAAATATTATATAGACTAATGTGCATGTTAAGATGAGCTTTGTTGGCATCTGACAAGAGGTTCAAGGAAGAGACGCCAAGGAAAGCTCATGTCGAACATTTTATTTTACTGTATTAGTCTATATAAGGTATTTATATAATAGTCTGAGTTTGACACTCTTAATAACCGGTTTAAACTTCACGCTTCTCAATTGCACACACAGAAAATAAAAACAACATTTAATCAAAGAATGAAAACAATTGAAACATGATAAGAATGTATTTCCTACCTTTTTATTTCCAATGTCAGTGTATATAAACAGCAGAGACATGGTATAGTATTGCAACAACAACATAGTATATCAGATTCATTGGCATGAATAAATATGACGTTTGCGTTTAATTTTGAGTTGGAGTCTTTGGGCATTTAAAAATTATCTTTTTTTGCGTGATATAACACAGAAGTATAATAATTATGAAGAGATTGCAAAAACCAATATGCTCACATTGAATTTTGGTTTAAAGTATAATGGAGTTGAGACTGTTTAAATGAAATAACTATTATCTAAACATTTAAAATATTGCAACGTTTTTATCTGACATATAAAAATTCCAAATATTGTCGTTATTTGAAATATAAGTCGAAAATTAGACTTTGTATACCGGGAAAAAGCTAAATAAAATTCTAGAGGATCAATTTGTCTTGAATACTTATCCATTTTAAGTTGTTTAAGTAAGAAATTACCATTTTCTGTCTTCATCATGCATTAACAAGAAATGTTAATTGTTCTCAATCATAGGGAGACGTAGCGTAGATATCATTCACATATAAACATTAAAATTGCACCAAATGTTTTAATTGTCAGTTTCTAAAAGAAATGAAAATATCCGGAAAAATGCGCTTGAAAATATACTGTTTTTGATAAACACGTACCACATTGAGGTCATTGTGATCAACACGGGTCTCTTGATACCGTCACCAGAACATTCTCCACAAATAAATCACAAAGTTTCACAGTGTATTCAAATAAATGTCTTTGGATCTTGCAATATTCTTGCGAGGAAAAAATCATCTATTGCTCAACCACCAGTACTTACAAGACAGTCTTACCTTATTTTAATCAGGCCAGAATTTATATGAGGTGTACTGGACTGGGGTTAGCTGGGTGCCGATAAAACTGACACACGATGTTCATTTAGGGCTCGAATAGTGTTTATATTGGAATCAGAAATGTTTGAAATAAGCCCGCGTTCCGTGAGAATACTTTTAGCCACTCCCGGGGTGAGGGGAAGAGACACACCCGGTAACCTGTGAAAATGTGACTGTTGGAAGGGCAGCGATATCGCAGGGAAGGGAGCTGGTTTCAGGGGTAAGCTGAATGGTGACCCGTGGGTCGGGCCATCGTGCAATAATCGCCCCGAATTCGCTTTAAGATTGTTTCTATGGCCTTCTTCAATTTCTGTCCGAATCGCCCTATCATACATAGCCTGTCGTATTTCTTGGATGCTGGCTGCTGTCGTATATCCAGGTGGTAGAAGCGGCGGCGTCCTGTTAAACTGTGATGTGAATCCTGGTAAAGGTGCCGCTAAGACTGGTTTGGGCATCATTGGGGGTGATTTCTGCTCCGGGGCGATGATGTTCTCGATGGTAAACGGCTGTTTGGTTCTAGTCGGCCCGGAGGAACTCCCAATAGATGTGAATGCTGGGACGTGGTTCGAGTTGGAAACGATTGACTGAAGATGAAGCTTTGTGGCGTGCTCCAAATAAGCGGCTGATTCTAAGTTATGTTTGTTGAGCTGAGTTTGTAGATTATGCTGGGCTATTGCCTGTTGAAGAGCTCGCATTGTTTTGAACCTTTTCCGTCTCCGCAAAAAGCTCCCATTTTCAAACATATCGCCGCACATTGGATGTAGAGCCCAGTAGCTTCCCTTTCCGGGTCGGTCAGGGCGACGCGGTATCTTAATAAAGCAGTCATTGAAAGACAAATTATGCCGTAAAGAATTCTGCCACCTTTGTGTATTATCTCTGTAGAATGGAAATCTATCCATGATAAATTTATAAATGTCATTTAAAGGAAGCATCTTCTCTGATGAACTTTGAATGGCCATCGCCGTCAGAGCGATGTAGGAGTAGGGAGGCTTCTGATCGTTGTAGCTGTTTCTGCCCGGACGAGGCATCTTAAAATCGGGGACACAAAGACACTATCAACACCGTTAAAGATTTGAACTTCCAAGTTTAGAAAGTCAAGTAACAATGTCCAATATTACACGTGCAGGCCTGACAAAAAAAAAATCAAAATATTTCTTCAAAGTTGTTTAACTTTTAGAAACGGTCCTTTCAATGTTCGCCTTGAAATGATATTAAGTTGATCAATGATTGTCCAAAAGTAGAAATTCAATTCTAAACGTCCATAGTGCAATGCATACAAACATCAGTTCAGTATCCCACTTTCAACTGTCTAAGCTAAGCCCTTATACATACGACTTGATCGGTCAGAATACGAAAATAAAGTGGCTAGCACAGTGACTGTATTTATGTATGTCCCTCTTCAATTACTGTGTTACGATTACCTCTCCAGTTCTGTTGACGGCATTACAAAGAAGGTTTATTTTGCAATTGAATCCAAATTGTATAGGTTGATTATGTTCCTTGACAGTTGATCTCCAACCAATAGTGTCACGTGGTTGCTGGTTTAAGCCACGCCCTAGCTGTCAATCTTACTGGTCCATATCCAATAGAAAACACAGAGCCTTTACAAACTGGCTGAAAATCCGCGAAAAAGGCTGAGTACTGAAGATAAGGCGGATTTACTGATGCTGTGGCTGAAATACACAACACTTCGAAATACACAGCCGTTTGATATTTTTTGCACGTTTTGATTTTTGTTTTTGTTTTGGGAAAATTACAAGAAACGTAAAAACCTGGCTCCGAAGAAAATAATGAGGTGGAATAGATATAGAAAGTTTTTTTAAACCTCTTGATTTTCATGGGGAACATACGACAGTGTAAATTTCAAGTTTAAGGGGGATTAAGGATTAGAAACTTCTCACCACACCTTCCTGTAAGAGTGGATTAGGATTTAATTACGTAAGGTTTATACCAACAATTGAGGAAAGGATAAACAATTAAAGTGATAATCTGATAAATAGAAATACCTACTGACATTAATACGATTACGGTCTGTCACCTTCTAAGAGGGTAAGACGTCATACTGGGGTTGTTTCAGTGAGAGCCCCTTTAGTGTGACAAGAAGAAAAAAGGCTGCGGTGCTTCTCCTTGCTAAAGTAATGCTACATGTAACTCTGAATTTATCTGCCATTGTCAAATCCCCCTTTATTGGATTGTCTATCGGATACCCGAGTTTGCCCTATTCTTAGAGCTATTCATTAAGCCGGCTAACAAAAGACAAGGCGTTATCAGAGCGGCTGGTAGCCAATACGGGCGTGGAAAGCTTTCATTATGCTATTATTCTCGAATTAACCGCTTCAGATCGACTACCGAAAACAACCTTTGTATACAGAAATGTATTGACGGTCGCATGTACCGGTAGAAACTGTAGTGTCAATAGTATGCCGTTGTTGAAAGCATCGGATTAAAAAAAAAAGTCCTCATGCTTTAACTCGATATCCTTTTTGGAAATGCGTAACAAAACAACCCAGGACAATAATGCCAAGGTGAAATACTATTGAAATAAGACACCGCATTTAACATTTAACTAAAAACCGACAAGGCAAAAGGGACAAATGTCAAATATTTGACTAAATAAAATAGTGCCGTCCATGTTGATTATCTCTTGAAGATTTCAAAGGCTATTGCCAGATGACCCAAACGGCTATTGTGGTGATTTCAGAGCCAGAAAAAGACACGTGAAACTACAAAGCGAAACATATAAAAGATGAACAAAACAACTCTGTAAAAGTGTATATTACATCTAAATTTAAAGTTCACGATGAAAAGCCGATGTACAACACACCTTTTTAATATTGGGATCGTCACTGTGCTGGATTCTATCTGTTCATGTTTTGTTTATTGTCATATCCTCTCTTAAAGCTTAACGATCATTAATAATTGTTGACCGTCACTATAAAAACAATTTTAAAAATATATAAGTATAAATATAATTATTACGAATTTGTGACATTTGTACTATTGATAAAAACTATTATCTGTATTGTCCACATAACTCAGGGTGTATCTCAAATCTATATTTTTATTGTGGAGAAAGAAAATTTACTTGCGTCCACCGGGATTCGAACTGGGGTCTCTGGTTAACAGGGCCAGCGCTCTTACCAACATATGATGTGTTTTGTTAAAGTTGGAAAGTTAATCTTCCTCCAGTGCTGAGTAAAAACAGCATTGTTACTCTTTAATCAAACTGCCCTTAGCCAGAAGGCAAGAATTCCTTTAAAAAAATGGTCTAAGCCACAGGCCGACTTATCAAGCAATTTAAATTAATCTGTCTTAAATTTTAAAAAGCAATAATAAAAGTGTTCCATTTTTTAAAGTAAGTAGACTACTAGTATATGTAAGTATTCAATTTTACATTAACAATGACTATTGCGTGCACCAGTAGTTTAGCTGTTCTGATTGGGCATCGTTGTGATCCAAATTACCTGCTCAGGAATTATAGGATTTATTTAGTTAATTGCTTTTTAATTATTGAGTGGCGCCATCCTCTTTAAAATAATATTCATTTAAATATTTCGTTAGTTGAGGCAAATCTTTTCTTTACCTTCGAATGAAGATTTCTGTCTTCGTTACACTTCGTCTATACACTCTAAAAAGTACTTAACAAATTATAAATATAACAAATTACTTAGTTCTATGTTTAGGGACGAAGTACTTTGTTAAACTACACAATTTACTTCGTTAAATGCGGCTAACAAAGCGCACCTAGAAAACTCTGCAATGCTACCATGTATGTTTATAAGAATGTTAATTGTGGTCAATCTTCCCTTAACATAACTCTTAAAGCGTTTCTTTTCTTTCAAGTAAGATGAGTATGTAAAACTTGTTTATTTTATCAGACTGTAGTCAATTATATCGTGGAAAGGCACCGATTCTATAGTGTGTCAACATTTGGTAAAAGTAACATGAATAAAATCTAGTTCACTGACGTCATCAGCCGTGAATGGACTGGAAAATGACATCAATTTAAAAACTAACTAACTAAAAAGCAGATAAAAGGAAGATGTCATAAACTTGAAAGAATGGAGGCGGTACCCGGAAGTGGAGTGAATTACGTGAAAGATGGCCGATCACACGACTTGACTCACAGGCTCTATAGCCACCGTTAAGGTGGTTGTCTCGTGACTCACAGGCTCTATAGTCAACGTTAAGGTGGTTGTCTCGTGACTCACAGGCTCTATAGTCAACGTTAAGGTGGTCGTCTCGTGACTCACAGGCTCTATAGTCACCGTTAAGGTGGTCACCTCGTGGCTCAGTAAGTTGAACAGTGAACTGCTGAACCCTTTCAAAGTACCAATCACGTGACCACGTTTTGATCGAATTTTTAAAGGAGAAGATTTCCGGTTTCCCCTGAGATCGAGGAGTGGATGTTACGAGGTTTCCTTCCGGTTTGCGATGTCATCGCAAAAAAAACGATATCTGATTTACAGGATTTCTGACTGAGGGCAGTTTGATTTATGCACATACATAAAGTATGCTTTAGTTAGCACCGAAGGAAGGTAAAGGAAGGAAAGAAGAGTTTAACATTTCGCATTATGTGGCTGTGTTACTGTATGGATTACGCTTGGATACTCCGCTCTCATATAAGTGAAATACCCTCACGCACGGCGTTAAACACCAATAAATCAATCAGACGATTTTCCCACTTTTGAAGATAATTGATATTTTTGTGTGCAAAAGCGCAAAGAGTAGAGAAATAAGTACGATAGTTACAAACAAATCAGGTGTATGTGGAAAGGTCTTTTGGTCTCGTTAACAGGAACAAGCTGTTACTGTGTTCATTTTCAGCTGTTACTTAAATACATTACTGAAATTTAAAACCATGTAATTATTTGTTATTTTTTAAAATGTTTTCTTTTACTTATGTTGTATCTGGTTTAAAATCGAACTATCCCATGTGTGCAGTGTACTTTTTCCACACTCCGACGGTTTTGAAAGAACAATTTTGAATGCAGCGAGTCGTCATTGTTATCTGTTTGAAACACGTGTGTGTTGCGCAGAATGCTCCAAACCGTTCCACAAAGCGGCAGTGGACAGACACCGCTAGCTCAAAATAAATTTTAAAATGCATTCAAATATTTGAAAATTTGAATATTATTAAACCCTATATTTTGAAGCAGTAGTATATATTGTGGCGCTCATAAACAATTTCTTTGTAAATCAAATTTTTAATGTATTTGTTTGACATTGGAAATTGATTCATAGATTTACTGACAGGTTATTTTATGTAACATTCTGGGAAATGAAATTACTTTTAATCTGGAAATAAGTTTTCATCCATCAAAACTTAATTTTGTGCTTTTCAAGGTGTTTAAATATTCCTTGACAAAATACCAGACAGATTATTTTACGTTACATTCTGGGATCTAAAATTACTTTTCATCTGGAAATAAGTTGTCATCAATAAAAAATTAAATTTCTGTCATTTTCAAGGTGTTTAAATATTTATTACTATAATTACCGCCACATTTCATTTGTTTTTTTAGAAGATTTGGCATTTATTGTTTATTTGTCAAGGTAATTATTTGAGTACGATTTGACTTTCAGAATGGATATGGATTACGTTCTGGTCATTCCATACTACCAGCAGTGGTGGAATCTCAGAAACCAAACACCGATACCCTTTTAGTATCGACAATTGTGTTAATCTAACTGCTTTTTTGTTTAATTGGGGTTTAAAGTCGTATTCAAGGGTATTTCACTTATATGACAACAGATTGTCCATTTCACGATGTTCCTTGATTAAATACTGTGGGAAACAGAGAGGAAACCTCGTAAAAACCACCCCCGAGATTACCGGAGCCACATTGTGTGACTCACACATACCTGTTGGGCATCAGTCTAATAATGTACCGTTTCTTTTATTTTCACTTAAGAAAGGCTTACAATCTGCGATAAAGCCTGATTATTATTACTCATATTAATCTGGCTTTCATTGTAGAATGACCAGTTCTGGGGTCTCAAGTAGATATTTTGACAGTTATTTGCAGATCAGTAAATACAATTGTCCAAGGGTGGATCGCTGAGTGGATTATTATGTTATCAAGGTCTGACAATATAAACACACCAGGCGATGGCTTTATTACACAATCCTGGGTCAGCGAGATTCACAAGTCAATTAAGATTATAGAATTATAATTAACCGGATTAAATAACAATTTTGAAAACCGTAAAGATAGAATAAAGTGACACGGACCCAAAGTTAGGTTTTTTTCAGATTGCCCCAAATAAACGACAAATTGATGTCCGTCTATTGAGTAAGACAGTAATATAAAAATACAAAAATTTCCCAAGAGTACATATCTTGTACAAATTGCTCACGACTTCCATGAAATCGATATGTCCTCTGGTATAATCGAAATTAAATAAAGATTATTTTAAATTAGAATTTGTAAACGAGTTTGACAAAAAAAGAACAGAAGTTAACGCAGACTCGACACCATTAAAAATGTGATGGCTGAATTTTCAGTTTGCATATTTAAAACAATTTCTCTTTGCCAGAAGATCTGAAGTGCGACAAACAGAACTATTCTTGCTGTTTCTTATGTCAGAAACCAAATAATCGTCACAGGAGTCAGTTACAATAAAGACAGTCCTATTTTGGGGCGAAGACCATCGATTTTGGAATTGCTTTCATGGTGTTCCTCGTCTTATTTTAAAGATATATGTCAACTTTTTAACTTTTTCTTCAAACTTAGCATAAAAGAGAAAGGTTATTTATTTAAATATCGGAATATCATATGTCAATACAATATGTGATGTCTCTAATTAATTATTTATTATTATTATTTATCATTCAATTAAAAACAACTCGAATCTTGCATTAAATGACATTTTGACCATCCACACTTCTCTATATTTTATTTTGTATTATTGTATATTCAAAGCCTTTGAATATGAAGGTTTAACTGATATCCCTTGTAACGGAAGCTTTTTAACATCTATCAGTTGCTTGACTTGATTTTATGTTATTTATGTTTTTATGTTTATTGTTTAAGGAAGACATGATAGACCTTTACAGTGCCTTGGTTATTCATTTCAATTCCCTTTTTTGTATATTTTGCTCCAATTGACTTTAAAATTTTAGAGGCATCGTCGTCTCTCACCGATGGCGTTGTTTAATAACATAGCGATTTCAATCCCGTACTATTACATCTGAATTCTTTTAGCAGAACACAAGTTGCAAGCCTTAGTTAAAAAAGATTAAATCTAAAAGGACAGGAAACTATAAATTAACCCTGACCTTTCAACAAGAGACAGTGAAACCTTCTGACACAATAATAAAGGTAAGCATTTTGCAACAGCTGTTTTATATTTGAAAATAATTGGCCGAAAGTCGAATAGAAAACAAAATGGGTTATTTTACTTCCATTTATAAAATATCAGTCACAAGGCGGGTCCTTCTTGATTAGTCCATTATTAATGGAGAACCCGGAACCAGTCCTATATATAGTCCCATTTGATGAATTGGTATATGTTCTAAACGGGTATGACGAGAACATCCGTACGTTTGCTGCATGATGTACAAACCTATGCTTGCAAACCACAATTAAGTAGATGGAAACTGTTTAAAAGGCTCAGGGGAAGAGTGGACTGATCGACATAAATGTTGACCGTATGATAAAGAAGACTCCGAATTCGTATGAGGGTAGATCAAATCGGTTTAAGCTTTGTTGTACAACCCTAAATTGTTTTCACGCGCAAACTAATAACGACCCTATTTGATTATTCAAAGTTTGCAGATAAAAAAAATAGAGAAAATGTGGTTTTAACGTTGGCAGTCATGTTTGGATGAATTTTATGAAAGTGACCATCCGCTAACGCTCTACCGTCCAACTAATAAAATTGTGATTTGGAAGCAATGTCTCTTTAATGGACAGGTGGGTCCAGAAGAATCAATAGCTAGAACTAACCGGATCAGTGGTCACTGTCTAATGGACCAAACATGAATAGGTCATGACTTTTAACGACTTTAAAAAAAATTTTTTTTGTTCTCTTGGAGCTGATTAAGAGAAAGGCTTTCTATTGAATAGATTGGCACGTGTTTCCATTTTGGGGGTATTAATTCAAACTGACGCTTAAACTAAACTATTAAATAACTCGATATTTTTTTTTATCAGATAACATTTATTTCCTTTGAGAGTCATTTCCTTATAAAGGTCGTTTCAGTTATACTCCAGTAGCATGATTGATTTGTGTTTAATACCAGATTTAAAGGTATTTCACCAATATGAGGTATGTGAGGACCGTGTAGTCCTAAAAGGCACAGCCGCGCTAATACAACCACAAACTGGGATTTTTTTTTGTATTGGAAAATTAATGTTCCTGCTTAGCTAAAAAAAAGACACCATGGCTGGGCTTGAAGCATACGCCGCTTAGACAAAGACTGTCACATTAATGTCAGTCGGGAAAACGCTCGAGACCAATATTTTATTTTATTCGTCAGAATGTAACGTGTATTCCATAGTTAACTGTTTTTTTTTTGGTTACTTTTGGGGATGTCGTTCAAGTACTGTAAAATCCCGAACGAAAACGAGATTTGCATGGTAAACTATTTAAACCTAGTCACGTGTTAGTCATATCTTTCTTCATCGGAGTTAACTAGATTCGCGCGATGTTCGTGTTCTTTGAACTGTATACCTTATTTTGGATTATCACATACGATGACTAGATGGTCGATATTAGTGCTGGCTATTTTTTTTAGCATGGCTTACAATCCCTGGTTCAATTATAATGCCACTTTTTATTGCGCTATTTGATCAATCAGCGTATGTTCCCAGTTAGCTCTTTCGAAAATAATCAGAATATCGTACAGTTATTGCTAGGTATTGCTAATGGCTACTGTCTAAACGAAACAGTACGACGGAGTGCCTCAGTCGTTCATGCGTTAAGCCGCTGAACCCCACGCAATACATCCTGTGCAAAGCTGGTTCGAGAGGTTCTTTAAACAAAGTAAACATTTTTCGAGGATCACGGGAATCGTGGAGAGATTTTACCGCGGTCTGTACCAGCTCTTATACTAATTGCTGGAATTGCAAAATTATCGTATAACTTAAATAGAATTGAAAAGGTCGTTAAGCACCAAACGAAAAACAAAATTTATATATATTTTGAATAAATGAAGAGAGAAAAATTTGTTTGCCTCCACCGGGATTCGATGTGTATATCTATTAAAATGATAAGTTTTGTTAATATTATTAAAAAGAGGAAAATTGTCCACCTTCTGTTTTTCATAGGCAATTCGATCATTAGAATATGTATTCTCATGAAGTTTGTTTGTGTATGTCCTTATTGCACATTGTTATAACCTGGCGGAAATCATGCATGTTAAATATGTTACGGTCTGCCACAAGGTGGTTCCACTGCTCTTGCGCTGTTTGTGTTAAATTCATTAACGTTGCGTAAGACGCAACTCAACACCTCTCTGCAGTGGATAGCAATTAAAGACAGTGTCCATTATATAAAATGGATGTAACTTGAAAGGATCTTGACTTTGTCTTCCACTTGAAATTGAACTAAATAACGGCTTCTCCACCCCGTGCCTTGCCCCGAAACAATTGTCAAATTGTTGAGAAGATATATGTGGATCTCCACTGAGACTGATGTCAAGAGAACGACTATTCTTCCCCAAAGTCAATGAGGTCAAATGAGTTGACGGGTGACAAACGTTTTGAACACTTTGTTATGTCACAAAAGTACGGCGGCAGAAATCAGCCACCATACAAAAGCGATGAATACATTTTGTTTTGGCAGCAGTATAGTAACGTTTCATAACTCAGAACGAACATTATAAAAAAAAAAGCACTCAAGAGTTTGAGGTAATATTCGGTTGCATAATTGGGAACGAAATCACGTTACTTTGTTCGACAAAGCTATGTACTAGTATTTTACCCGCTTGTCCTGTTGGTTCCCTTCAATGAATGAAAGTCCATACCGTTTCATTTATTGCCGGTATTCTCCTGATAGATTCTTCATACTTTAAAATAGCTTTAGAACTAAATAACAATTAAATTCAATAAAAAGTTTGAACTTTAAATATTTTTTTAAATATTGGTAAAGGGATTTAAAATTAAGTAACATTTGTAACTAACTCACTCTATTTAAGCAAACCGTAGTAAAGTTGTTTATTGTAGTATTTGTTGACAAAATTACTGACAAATAAAAAGATGATTAACTATAATTAATCGGTTGGAATTTAGATTAGAAAAGATAGGGATAATCTGTCAGACTGGTTCGGCTCAGTGGGTCATTCTACCTGATGCCAGCATTGACACAACTCGTAGGGGCGCTTTTATTGGACAATATGCCGACCATGGGGTTTGTCACTTGTCGTGTCGGCTCAATATTAAGCAATGATTATTTGGATTATAATAAGATCAGATAAGAATAGCATAATTCATAAACTATTTAAATTGCGTCATCGTTCTAAAGTGACTTGTGAAAATATACTTTAAACAACAACGTCAAGTAAAGCTCAATGCCGATCTTTCTCCTACTTCAAAGTACATGTAGTATTAATCCAGACAACATTGAAAGGGAAGGATTAAATACTTATAATCCTTAATCCTTAATAGTTTTAATATGTCATTTTCTAATCGCTTTGCTTCTTTGGGAAAGTTTACTGCACTTAGAGCAGAAGGAGTTTAGCAAGGTACTATCATATCTGCCCAGCTCTTGACGGTTTCCGTTTGGACACAATTCTGGTTTCCGAATATGGATTTCGCGATCCGGTCTTTTGTGGCGTCCTGATTTTGCGTTTTAGGATTGTTCTGTTTTGTCATTGTTTGGTACTAGTTATTCCGAGGGTGGTTTCCTTCATCCGTTGGGCTGACACGTCGTCATATGAGTGAAATAACCGTAAATACGGCGTTTTAAACGCGGTCAAACAAACAAGTATCGGGTACACTTGAAAACATAGGTATGGAAGTTGCCAGTGAAATGAAGTCTGAGGTCACTCGCTTATATGTTGTGTAACAAAGACAAATAACCTTAATCCCGGCGTTGTACGTCAACCAAACTAATTTACTCGCCTTGTTAATTATTGATGATTATAACCAAACCTAAAATTAATATTCATTCGGGCGTTGTACGTCAACCAAACTAATTTACTTGCCTTGTTATTGATGATTATAACCAACCCTAAAATTAATATCTAGCAACCGCACGAATTATAGACTTATAATGAATCTAAGCAAACAAATATGCCTTTTTGGTAATGCTACGAATAACAAGTTATATCAACCTATAAAGTACATATTAATGGTCACTGAATACTATTTATATCAAGCCAAATGTCATAGAAAGTATTTTTCACTTTTATCACTACAATGTGACATACGTAAGTACATAAAAGTGATAAAATATACAGCAGTCAAAAACATTAATATAACCGAATATGACAAGAAATGTGACAACTACATATCAAAATCTCAAAGTGTTTCATGTCTGTATCACCATGTCCAGTGTTTATTTCTTGTTTCTGTTGTTGTTGGTATTTGATATTTTGTAAATGTCTTTTAACCTGTAGGGAAAATATAAATAACTAGGTACACGTCACATTCAGAATATTCAGTCAAGTGAAGTAGATTTAGAACAGAAAATATTGTGAGAAAATAAATATTATGGTAAAATTAAACAACTAATTGTGAATGGGGAATATATTATGTACTTCTATTAAGATAAATGCATTTGCAACAGCTGCCCTAGATTTAAAACTAATTCAGTAAATAAGACATAGTCTGATCATTAGCATATTTTAAACAGCATAAAGTAGCAATAAAATACCTTAACATGAGGGTATTAATCGCGACGACTTTAGTAGTCTAAGTACCACATTTAAAGCCCTAATTCAAAATATTGATACTGTTAACGAAGTTCTGTGCAGTAATATATCTAAAGGTAAAAAAAGAGACACCCCCCACCCCATTCTAGATATCAATCAGCTTTGCCCGCAAATCTTTCTCTCTTCATTTATTCAAAATATATATTTAATTATTTTTCAAACGAATAACGAAGCTTCTGGTCATAATTTTTCATATTAAATTTTTTTTTCTTCAAACGCATTTGCAACATATTTATCACACGTTCCATACAGAATCAGAGAATCAATGAGGATCATTGGCCGCCAATGTCTCATAAGTTTAAACCAAAAACATACGAAATTCTTGGTGTGGATCTAAATGCTTATCAATGGCTTTAGTCCGTGCCCGTCTACATTACAATATCAAGAGCGGCTCGCGCACAAGTCTGGTGAGCGAAAATGTGAACCACGTGGCTGGAACGCTTCTGTCGTCTGCTCAATATAGCGTTTCGTTTTGTAAAAAAAAAAAAAAAAAAAAAAAAAAACCCAACAAAAAAAAAAAACAAAACAAAGCCAATGTAACACCTAACATGCCATTACTTCCTTTGAATTGTTTTTTTTTAAAAATAATTTGCCAAAGGATATGGACAAAAATCTGCTTTATAGGTGAAAATATATTGCTCCATGTGACTTTCTTCTGTTTGGTGAAAATCAGGCCGGTGTCTGGTGTTTACTCTATAGTGCACGTGATTCGGATTCTTCAGTATAACAGATTAACTATAGAAACGGCCATTTAAACACGACAGCTGACATATGACAGTGAAGTGTCTAACATGGGAAGTTTCTGCCAGTATGTTTTTCAACATTGATTTTGCAAGTGTTTCAATGTACTGCTAAGTTGTATTACTGCCGAATACATTGTGCTGAATAAGCGAGACTCTCGGCTGACGCGGGTTTCCGCAACTCCGCCTCGCGCACTAAAATTAGTTCATTCAATGCTGATTGAGTAAATGCCCACATATTTTCTCAAATATTTGCTGTTCTTTGAGATGTGAAGAGTGAAGTGACGAGGCCTCTTTACTCACATCCGTCTCTTCTCCCGTTTGCTCCAACACCTCGTGGTACCGCATCCTGATTATACCATTAGAGCTTGGGCCAATTCAATGGCCTCCTTCCCAGAACCAAACTAAAGGGACGATCGTATAGTTAACAGACTCGGAGTGGTTACATTAAACAACCGGCACTTTACGCCTTGCTTAGCGCTTTATTTGTCTACTGCATTGACTTCTTGGCTCCTTCAGTAAAGGGCTAGTGGATAACTCTGTCGCAACACAGCTAATCAAAGCAACCCGAGTAAATAGATGATTGCCTTTCCAACTGTATTCACTGAATCAAATTTGGACGACTTCGCTGATTTCTTTGTTCTTCTATTGATCTTTAGAGCAGACGCCATTCCACTTCGATTGTACGTGGATTGACATTTATTTCAATTTATTTTGTATTTGTTATAAGCTGGGTGATTATAAAATGTTGACTATAAGACAAAGACGACAGTGAACTCACATTCGAGGCTTTTAATTACTCATGCATGCAGAGTTGTAATACCATTGAGCGTTGAGTGCTCTCAAATGAATAGAAAATACATTTTTTCCCAGTTGGTTCGTATGTGAGTAAAACTTGCGAGAACTGATAAAATTATCTTCAGGGCAATATGTCTGCTTATACTGGAAAGGTTGGTCAGGGATTAATAAAAGTGAGAAGATATCTCATCCGGCGCTAACTTGTGTCTAATGAAACAAAGACGAATATAAGATATCTGACTTTTAACCTACATAGAACTAAGCTAATTCAACTCCATCCTTTTGCATTGGGATATTCCATACATTATTCCATTAATTCGGCATTAAAAGCGTTATGATGTATAATTTATTAAGGGTCACGGTTAATTGATGGATATAGTTGTTAAATGAATAAAACACAGACTCAGACTCCTGAGCTACTCCACGTAAACATTTACTATACGAGCTTCCGGATATTATGGTTGTTCAGGTCGTTTTTGGTGTATTCTTAAGTGGTCAATATTGACCAGGTCAGTGGTAATATCGGACAAATTGAGTCCTAAAGAATGTGTTTAAGTCGCCTACTTCCATTCTCTTTTAGTTAAATCACTTAAATATGTCAATCTATCGTGATATTCCCTTAATCGATTTATAACTTAAACAAAAATCAAATTTCCTGTGTCTGATAAAAACGATTTTTTCCTTCAAATTCATTGTTTTTATTATTATCATATATTGGGTCTCTGGATCTATATTCATATGGATGTGCACATGTATGCAGAATGCAACTTCACTTTGTTGAATAGTTTTTGCGGTTGGTACATCGTTGCCATAAAAGTGAATTACTCTTGACAATGGAGAACACCAATCAATCAATCTATAACAGTGCCAAACCCTTGGGCAGATAGTCCATCAACACCTCTCAATGTAAAATCTCTTAACACTGACACAATGGGACGTCACAGCTTCTGTGTTCTTTGTGGTAAATCCATTAAAATATACTAAATGGTTGGATTCTTTAGCGTAATAAATCTAAATTGCAACACCTTGTTTGTTAAAAAAGTGGCGCTGCCCAACTGTATGTAATACAGACAACGGCAAGTTCGCGCAGTATCATAGTGTTTGTATAATGAAGTTATTTTTAAATTAAAAGGCCTCATTTACTTCGTGTATGCAAATTAACTGAAATCTATTATAGATGTTAAATACAGTGGAATCGTATTAAGAAGAATTTCACATCGGCAAACATTAAAAATCAGATACAGCCCCCAATAAGTGACGGCCGTAAAACAATTACACAAAGACAATTTCCTCTCAAAAAGAATAAATTAATAACTTCCGGCCCCATGTCGTGGCTCATTATCGCTCATATTGAAGTCGATAAACTCTTGTTAATTGGCTTCACATAATCAGGACAAGATCGCTGGTATCCTTTGCTTTAGATAAGTCAGTAAAAAAGGTAATGTTTTAAAGGACTATCAATCAATGACCTTACATCAATATAACTGTACAAAGCATTGTGGACATATATTCCTCCAGATAATTTAGTGCTGTTCCCTTTAAGGCAGAGTAAACCAGCTTCCTTATGTAAAGAATTGTAGTTTGTTTTCAATTCCAAACTTCTTAGGCCCTCTGGCTAAGGGCAGTTTGTTTAGAGAGTGGCAATGATTTCTTGGCTTAGCACAAGATTAACTTTCCAATATTATCAAAACACTTAACATTTAATGGTTGTGCTAGTGTTAATTATTATTGGAATACACTGCCGTCATATTAATGAATACCATTAAGCATCACGTAAGCACACTAATCAATCAATCAATCAATCAATCAATCAATCAATCAATCAATCGATCGATCGATCGATCGATCGATCGATCGATCGACCGTCCGACCGACCGACCGACCGACCGACCGACCGACCGACCGACCGACCGACCAGCCAACCAACCAACCAAGCAACCAACCAACCAATCCATCAATCACTCAATCAAT
>JAQQZZ010061998.1:0-22988 GCA_030265115.1 Mopalia vespertina | reverse complement strand
CAAGGGAAATCCCTCCCGAACTAGGCCATCGATTAGCCAATCACAGCTAACCAGGATACATCGCTTGTAGGCTGAATTTGCTTTTGGCGAAATGTTTTGTGTTTGCTAGCAAAATTTGAGAATTTAAGCTAACTAACATAACAATTCTGGGTTAGGATTTGACGATGAACTATATGTCTCACACGGACAGGTGGTATTTTCATTTTTAATGTGATTAGTGGACTTGAATCGGTTAAATTTCACCACGGTACAAGCTAGGTCGACGAAGAGTGTCTTCCCTTCTATCTTCTCTGTCTACATATAGACGGCCTCTATGGTACCGAGCCCCTGTGGTTATGTGCTGCTAGTTTCTGACCCCGAGATTAGTGCTGCTAAACTTACACAAGATTTTGCACAAGTTGCCAACAGTAAAAACCTAGGCAGAATTTCATAACTGAGGCAGAATGTCAGCTAAGTAATCCTGACCATTATAAAAAGCTACATAACCTTATTTGGCCTGAAAACTGTATGAATTTCAACGAGATAGCCTTTCTTAAGAGGATCAAAATTTCCTTAGTACTAAGCAAAGCGATTCTCAACTCGCAGACCGGGACTCCAAAAATAGTTTTTTTAAAAATAAATTCTCCCTAAAATCCACAAACCACATGAGAAATGGCATCAACCTATGCCTCCAGATACACCTATATCAGATTGTGCCTCTGAACTTATTGATTACGTCAAACCAATTACCAAAAGGCATGCCAGTTTTATTAATGATACGGATGACTTTTGGAGTAAGTTATCTCAAATCCAGGTTGTTAATGACGTCATATTAGTGATTACTTTATACGAAGAATCTTTTTACACAAATATTAATAATATGGCAAGACTTCGTTCTGTTAATCGTGTGACTTCTTAGATTTTGAAACTGGCTTGTGCTATGGGCAAAATGTTTAGCCCTAACT
Organism: Mopalia vespertina; assembly: GCA_030265115.1. NCBI lineage: Eukaryota > Metazoa > Mollusca > Polyplacophora > Chitonida > Mopaliidae > Mopalia > Mopalia vespertina. The sequence continues at coordinate 22,044 of JAQQZZ010061998.1, read as the reverse complement.
TTGTTTTTATGGGAACGTGAAGACCATGGAAAGTATACCAAGCATCCCCTGTTGTATATTGGTGTGGATGACATATTTATCCACTGGCAGAATTCCAGCCACTCTTAATCAGCACGGCCGTAACATTAAACTTCAGCCTACTATCAGCCCGGATAGTGTAGTTTTAAAATCTTTTGGTGTACAACGGCCTCATTTAAACACAGCAGGGACTATGTATTTTAAAGGTTTTTTTAAGCCTACAAATTTCAACGAAACACTCTGACCAGGCTTGTTCTGTTGTTCAAATATGATATAGTTGGCGATTTATTTGCCGGATGAAAGCACAAACCCATAGACAACAAACAAATAACACAATTTCCTTGTAATTTTGTCAGACAGATCCTCAAAATGTATGGAGACAAGATGTAACTAGATACTTACTTACCGAGTAAGGCTTCCTTTGTTAGTAACTATCTAGAAGTGTTTATTATCTGGTTGACTGTTTGAACTATGATTCAGAAAATGTTGTATACCTCATAACTTGTAAACAGGGACCGAATCAATATGTCGGTGCAACTTGGGATTAGTATAGCTAATCCCAGGTGAAACCAAAAATCAGATTAGAGCCAACAATCATTTGAGTTCCATTAAGTTACAACTCATATTCTCAATAGTTGAACAATTCTCTCTGCCTGATCATTATGTTACAGATCATTTTGAAATCATGCCCATTGAAAAAACACACAAAGTCTTCCCTTTGAAGAGGAAACCAAACATTAAGAAAGATAAGCGTATTAGAATAAAACTCTTCAAACGTTGTATCCACTGGGTTTCGATTGAGAACCCGGTAAAGTGTCTTTACAAATAATTCTTTTTGTATTTTAATATTACCAACCTAACACCCAGTTTGTTAGCCTTCTTTTACAGAATTATCAAAATCGTGTACCTAAAATGTCTACTCCTCTCTCACAAAGACTTATTATAGCATACAATTGAAACAAAAAACTAAAGGACCTACTGGATCAAACAGCTTGCAACTATCATTCTCTTTAGTGGATATATTCATCTTTAATTTCGATATTTCTGAAATACCAATTTGCAGGTTGATTTATTCCTAACCCACATTGTCACAAAGATAAGGGAAAAAAATTCATGCTTTTTGGTTGAATAACCTTCAATAGAATTGACGTGGGTATACATTATTCCATATCTGTCGAAGAAATGTTGATAATACATGACGGTACCGACGATGTGTATACAAAGCTGGTTTGCAGTAGGCTACATAAACGGAACTTTACCAAACCGTATCGCTGACCTTACTGGAACCCTGTACGGACCGGGGTTACTGTCGACCGAGCGACTGAGTCCCATTAAGCTTCACAATCCCCCCTCCCTTCCCCTTCCAACCCACCTTGTTAATACCAATCTGCACACTGGCCAGTTAATTGAGCAATGAACCATACAGAATAGTAGAAAAGGGTTCTATAATGTAGATGAAACCAAATCTAAATTGGTACCCCGGTGTTGTGTGGACCTACTTTCAGTTAGATCTACAAAAAAATGTTGTATCAAAAATAATCAATCACTGAAACAATCCTCAGAACATGGTAATGGCAAGCCGACTTGCAGGTTGATTTATTCCTAACCCATATTGTGACAAAGATAAAGAACATTGTGACCAAGATAAGGGGCATTGTCCTTGTGACAAAGTACATTGTCCCATGTAAATCAATGTTGAGGAAAAGTCGACAAAAATTGGTTGCAAAAGACATGTGTTAAAGCCAGATATAAATGACAATGACGTTTCTTAAAGGACCAGTCAGACACAAGCGCAATTGATACAATAAATACCACCTGTATATAATATCACTTACACTTCCTTGTAGCACCTCATTGGATTAAAAATAAAAACGCGTCAGAAATTGCGTGGTCAGGGTATACAAAAACGGATCTGCGAGATGGTGTGAGATTGGAAAAAAAAAAGAATTATAATAAATAAATAAAAAAAAAAAAAAAAATAAATAAATAAAAAATATAAAAATAAATAAACGTTTCGTAAGCAAGACTTCATGCAATAGAATAACAAATAAAGAGCCTTTGTAGATACTTCAATACATTGAGCTTGCTTATTCATGCTGAAAAGAATTTGGTCTTTCAAAGAACTGGGTCTATCGGCTGTCACGTTTAAGGCGAGTGTGCCGCTCGACCAGTCAGTCGGATTGGTTATGTTTGAACACTAACGCTAAGCTGTGTATCTCGCCATTTCAGTGACAGACGCTCTCTGGTAGTGGCGAGGAGAATCCCCGGGAGAGCTTTACCTTCACCTAAGGGCAATGGCTTCATACTCGACGTTTTTCGTTCTTGGAGTTTTTGTAGTTGGTTGCAGCATCTCTTGTGCAAGGTAATTTTTGGCTTTTTATTGATTATTTTGAAACAGTCTGCATTTGAGCTATTATTAGACACCGAAAGGCCTTCGGCACATTTGAGTTTTGTAAATAATAACATTGCCAGAAGAAGTTTGCTAACGATGTATTTCCTATAATGTACATACAATACCTCGATTAAGTGACATCCATTTTTAAACCGTCTATTGAGCCATGCCAATCACGACCCAACTCTTCCCTTTAAGGCTCGTTGTTGTATACTCGCGTACATTAAAAATCTCACACCGTGTGTAAAAATATTGTTTACATATGCTTCACCCTTTCTGTATTATTTTGTGGCCTGTAGCTCACTACATATATGTCATTTGATGTAAACCGTCGCCGTCTTACCTCCATGACATAGGGTATAGTCTGCTTGGTCATAAACCAGAACTATGTTTTGTAATAATATTCAGTAAATTATCGAAAATAGTACTGTTAAATGGTAAATTCTGGTAAATTACAACTGTGTAAATACACCGGGACTATATAATGATGTCGTACAGCTACAGATCAATGCAAATTGTTTTTGAAGTTACTAACATATTTAATTATTCCGAAATAAAAATTTTTTTCCATATTATTTTGACTCACATTACACATTTACATTTTTCGCAACTGTAGGGAAAGGTCCCGCCGGGTTTATCCCAAAGTATCAGTCTGCGCTGAAAAGGTACAAAATGCCTATATGTTAGACCTCGAAACAAATGGCCAGAAACAGTTTTAATTGCAATATACCTGGGAATCTTTCATGTTGCGATTATACGAAAGCTTGTAAAAGTGTTATTGAAAATGGTAAATTTGTATGTTTAATGTAGATAAATAAATTGTGCTTGTCTCCACCGGGATTCGAACTCGGGTCTCTGACTAGTAGGGCCAGTGTTCTAATTAATCGACTGAGCTACAGAGGCCCACCACAGAGCGACCACAAACTTTCACCCAGACAGAGGTCGCGAATATTACCCTACGGGAAACATTCATACAGGGACACTAAAATAATGTCTTTTTTATCGAGAAATTACCCACAGATGTTTCATTAGTAGCGCATTTACATCAGGACATATTCAACGGCGGACAAAATGAACTAAGGGATTTAGAGAACAGCTATCTTTGTTCTAAATCTCAAACACGTTTTGATTGAATTAAGATAGAATTATACTTTTCTTAATGCTGAATTGAGCCTAATTAGAAATAGATCGGTTTTCGTTTTTCTGAAGATTTGCACATCCGCTTTTTTAAATGAGATTGTCAAACTCTTCATTATTATGGGAAAGTTTGTGATATTTATTGCTTAATCGATTTATGTGTCCAAAATATACTGCCTATTAAGTTATATGTGAGTTTAAACTCGCATCATGTTATGCCATTAATGCGCTATATAAAAGTTTTACTATGTGTTCTTTGTTTGATTCTAGAACACACTGTAGTCGACACAATTTTTTAATATTATCCAAAAGGAAAGAATTTAGAAACATGCGACTTGGTATGGATATTTTGACCCATTATAACTTAGCCTGGATTTTTGTGAATTTCCAATTTGCTGTCATGAGCCATGACTGTAAAATATACAACATATTTTGGGGTTTGTTTTGCGTGGTTCGTGGAAAATAAAGACGAAGTTTGCTGTCTTTTGGGAATTCTAGTGGTCTGTTTAATTAATAAAGCATGCTTATTTTTCTATCTTTGCAAAACTCGGTGTTAAAAGCAGACGGCTGGATTTAGTTTGGATCTAAATTAATTAATTCTCTGTAAGCCTTTTTTTTAAAGTTTCTAACTTAGTGCAGCTTGATCTTAATTTATTCTCCAAAAGATAGAAAGATGGTTAGAACTTTATTCCAATTCTACGGCCATGCATTCACGGGAAACAGACTTCGCTTTAATAAACCTGGATTTGACCGTTGGTTATTTACACAGGAAATGTGACCCTCAACCTGTTTTGTTAGTGCGGGTATTTGAGCGTGTCCGTCAAAAAAGCATAACATGACCAGTCGAGCTCAGTCAGTTCATCTGGTTTTGAACATGATATAAGAAGTGTTTATTACATTAAGGTCTTTTCTTCATTTATCCGATGCTAGATGACTAGGAGTGAATCCCAATAACCTATCATTGCCCAGCACCATTGTGACAGAAAAGCTGTCACAATTATTATTGGCGTCTAACATCGTACTCAAGGGTATTTCATTTATATGGCGACAGATTGTTTACTTATCGCTGTGTAAAACCCACTTCCGCGTGTGACTCACACATATATCTGAGTTCGATAGACGGACTCGAACCCGTGAACAATACATCGAAGTAGGATCAGTAGGCGGACGCGCAAACCACATAACCGTACAAACTACATTGGGACAGCCCAGTAAACCAATGACCTGCTGCTTTCTGGCATACCAATCCTCATACGCCTAATCGTTCGCACTGACTATATCAGGGGTGAGGGTAGCTGAGAAGATCCGTTCTGTCGACCTATCTATCATACTGTATTACCCTTGCCGACAGAGCTGAGAAGCCATCCATGTTAAAAAAGTGATATGGAATTTTTGCGTCCGACAATCGGCGGAAGGTAATATAGTGGTAAAATCAGTTGACGATTATTACCTACCGCTGTTGACAAAAGTATAATCTATCATCTGACCAAAAATATGGGTCAAAATTATGTTTAATCTACTCTATTTTTGTTTGACAATTGTCACCCCTCGTAGACACAGGATATGACCTTTGGATTCGCATAAATTTATTTCCTTCTGTTCCGACGAAGTGTTCGTGTAAAATCCCGCCCAAATTTTGAAATTTCCGCCAAAGTTATGTAAACTAACAATGGCGTAGCTAAGGTCAATCGTGTATTGCGCATGTGTTATTATAATACTTTAAAAACAATGAAACATAAAGTTGGTGAGTTGACAAAGATTTTTAACTTCAGTTGCTCTTCATGTCGATCATTCGTGTTAATTACAGGTACCAATGAATTGAAAATATACATTTTTCAATCTTTTATCGATTTAATCTACGTAGATAGTCCAACTTGTGACAGTAAATGTATGTGCATTGAGTTTAGGTGAGACGTCAGCTAAAATGTACAACATATCAAAATCAGGTAACCTGTGGCATTCGGGCTTTGTGTTTGCGAGAGGAATGTCCGAATTATTAAAAGGAGAAAACATATAAACCCAATGTTCGCGATCCCTCGAACATCGCGAGGGATGTTCCGACATGCACCTGGATGTCTAGTTCAGCAGTGTCATATCGGAACATCCCTCGGCCATTTCCGTACCATAATTAATCTCGGGCGATATGTGGGTCATTTTAGATGGCCCAATTATCCACGTGTTTATTGTTTACGTCTGAAGGCTATTCTTGTGATGATATGATGACGTCATTGAAGCTATATTATTATTAAAATACTTTGAATTATTTGCAACAGGTCATACATTAAAAGGCTCAGTGTTTTGTTCAAATGTGATTTTATCCGAGAAACGGGCTTGTTTAATGTGTTTTTTTTAAATATATAAATCCGCGGAGCACTTTGGTTTATTTCCACGCATGCGCACAAAACATCCGGCGGTTAACATTACACGTTTTCGTGTAATATTATTAAAACACGACATCCGAACCGGTGACGCGGAGTACTTCAGTTTGAAAAATGGCATCGCTCCAAATGTACTTCTTCAGTGTTTTATGTCTTCCCTGTCTTTTATTCAGACGTGTATCCGTTTACCTACTGCCTTTTCATATGATACACAGGGAGCCATACTGTCATAATGAATAATCGTTTCTTCGCATGTTTCACACCAATATAGTTTTCAATAACAATGTAGATTGGAGCCCAGCTAGTTGTAAGTTTAGGCAGACATGTAAGACTGTATAGGCATATCATTGAAGAAAAAAACGAAGTTATCGAGATCCAGAAATTGCTGCCTTTCGGTTGAATAACCTTCATTAGAATTGATGTATTGAATTCCGTATGACGCGGTCGACGCCACACCGTATCCGCCTTAGAAAAACTGCAAGCTGATATCACATACTTACCCTTTTCTGGAGTAACTTTATAGCATATCTGTCTGGCGCTTACGCAATAATGAATAATGAACCTGTCTGTAGAATAAGCTAATTCTACAAACAGGTGGGATTATTACCAATACCACATAACTTTATACACATATGCAAATGAATAACATTAACTTCATAGAGTTAAAAATGGTCTCACATCATTTTCTATGATATGATAGTCTAATTGGCTATTTCAAGTCTGGTTTGGCATATAAAATGTGTCAGAAAGTTCAGTTTATCAAGTATTATTGAACAGTACTAATTGACCCCAACTAGCCGGTGAGTGAAAAAAATTGAAATTACACAGTTATGTGCACTCTTACTCTAAGGCTACATATATGATATACTGTTAGAGATACAGAACTCTACGTCAACTCCAGGAGGAACACAGGTTCTTGGGTCAACAAGACGTCGATCTGTTTTGTGATGTATTTGTATATCGTCTTGTGATTGTCCTGACTTGTTTTCGTTTGTTCCAGTGGCGTCGAAGATGGTTGCCTTCACCTATTAGGCTTGCAAGCCGTCATGAGTAAAATAACCATAAGTACGGCGTTAAATCCCAAATCAACCAACCAAACATTCTAGCGGCTTTTCCATTACGTGACCCTAATAAAATAAGTGCCTATGTCAGGTTTTGACCAATTTAATATTTTTGCCTTAATAAGCTCTACATCATAAGAGACATCTTTTGTAAAAGTGCTTCCTTTTAATGTGTTAGAAATCAATAAGATAATTGTCAATCCTGTTACTTATGCAGATTAACAGGTTTTTTCAATTTATTACGAAAGTGGTAAATATGACTAAGGTACTTATTTTATAAGGGTGACGATTTTCAAGCCCCCTGATTCAAAAACATCTCGTCTCAGAACCTTTGGAAATTAGGTCGGGATAAAAGTCATTTCCAATACATTTTCATTAATATTTAAGTCATTAGACATTATTTTTTCACTGTCGGTATAGCTGAACTACCATTGTGGTTGTTGATATTCGTATAAAGGCAATTAATTTCTCCTTAGAGCACAATGGCATCTCCGCTGCGATAAAAAGGAGTAAAGGTTGCTAAACGAGTTAAATACTAGCTCCTAAGGAAAGGGCTGTTATTTAAGTCTAAGTTTAACATGTATTTAGATGAGCTGATTTTGAGGATGAGAGCTGCAATTGTGCAATTGAAAGTGTATTTGGTTTGTGTTCCTACCGGAGCTGATGGAGAGGCTGTATATGGGTAAAAAAGGCAAAACATTGTATGGATGACAACTTCTCATTTATTTTTGTCGCAACGTTTCAGTGTCTATTTTGACATAGTTCTCAAGCTTATAAAACAGTTGTAAAATTGAGGTATATAAGCATAATCAAATTATTGTGTGTAAACAATAGTTGTGATAGAGAAAGAAAAAAAAAATGTATACAGAGTGCACTGAACTACCCACGTATATGGGTAGTTTGTTCACCGTTACGTATCGTATTGAGTTTTGCAGGTGCATAATTATATAGGGTTTCCCATTCAGAAGTAGGGCATGTTTTATTTACGTGCATATCATTCCATACAAAAGAGGCTCCGTTCTCCTTTTAACCGCAAAGAAGACTGGAAGCTAGGGTCCATACATGATTCAGGTGTCGACTAACAAAGTCGGACAGGCTAACCCACATTTGACTTGTTCAGTGGCACTGACAATGTAGAGTAAGCCAGAGTGTTACTTCACGAGAACGTAATTGTAATACTTTATTTATTTGTAGAGTATATATAGCACACAGCCCAACGGCCACTAGATGGGCTCCTCTACAGTCTTACAATATTACATGTGGATGTGATGACGTATTACCACATAGTAAACTATACAAACATGTATACATTCCTTAATACATGGATCGATGATGATAAAAACAAAATGGAGGCAAATGATAAATAAATAAAATTATAAATAAATAAATTGATAAATAGATAATAAAAAAAAACAAGGGATGCACAATGGAAATATAATCAGACAGTACTATTCTATGACAACTTGTCTAAACCGGCCACTCTTTTCAATACATTTCTATACTGCCTCAAATATGTATGACTTGTCTATATACGACGATGAGTTATCCCTTCTAAGGAGAATGCTTGTTAGGCGTGCAGGTAAATGGTCTAAATACATAGTAAAGTGCACACCAGAACTAATTGTTTGTAAAACAGTATAGTGAGTAACTCGGTTCTTTGGGCAGCAAATGTCGGACAGAAAAGTAAATAGTGTTGGGGTCTTCCCGGTTTGAGCAACAACCACTCTGAATAATATTATATACATGGAGATGTCCTCGTAAGTGGCTTAATCCCATTTTCATCCTACGATGATTGATTCTTCTATGTCCGACTAAGTATAAGTACAATATATTTGTTGCAGTGGGGTTTAAGTTCAATAACTGTTGTTTAAATATATTTAAATTGCCAGAGTTTCGTATTCCTGAACCAAGGGTATTCCAGTCACAGCGTGACATTAAAATGTTGTAATATGATCATTATTCTAAAGTTGACGATTTGTTAAGATAAAAACAGCAGGGGGTACAAAGATGACAAATATTTTGTTACAGTTAGACTAAAGATTTTGAACATTAGTACCAATCTCCTATGGTGCCTTCTCTCTTTTAGGCTTAACCACCCTAGTTCATTTAATAGTTTTCTATGACTTGTTGGCTTGAAGGGCCCAGTGCACAGAATAAAAGCTTGTCGTTGTACACTTCCGATATCACATTCCTCTTGTGTCTCCTGTTGAATATCACCCTAATCTAAAATTGGTCGAACAAGTGTTTTATACAGATTCATCAGAGATATACGTGGTAATATACATTTTGACCGTTTGAGTAAAGACAAGGTTTTAGATGCTTTGTTTATTATGTATTGTATATGGATGGACCACGTGAAGCGATTATTGAAGATAATTCCAAGGTTTTTATGACTTGTTTCTAGCTTAAGTTGTATACCTTCTGGCGATATATTTAAGTGTGTCGTGCGGTTTTATTTTCTGGAAACGATTAAGTCTATAGATTGTCCCCTGTTAAATGACATTAACCATCGATTGGCCCACTTTGACAAACGGGTTAGGTCCCTTGAAATTCTATGTTCAGTATGTAGTTTATCATCAATAGGAATAGAAAGTGAAGTATCGTCAGCTAAAAGGTGAACGTTACGTTCTAGATCTACAGCAATATCAATTTACATAAATATGATAGAGTAACGGACCTAACACAGAGACTTGCGGCACCCCAGCAATCATAGGGATTAGCTTTTACAGTTTACAATCAATGGTAACACGAACTTGCCGACCATGTAAATAACTTTTAATCCAATACCTATTCCCTCGAGTTTATCTAGCAACCCCTTGTGCCAGACTTTATCGAACGCCTAACTTAAATCTAAGAAGGCCATGCATATTTCCTTGCCATGATCTAAATTGCTGTATGTATATCGAGCACTGATTAATTGTCCCATTTCCTGGGCTAACGGCAGAATTGTTTTGTATTAGAATATTATGGTGGAGACAGTATTCATATAACTTGTTGAAAACTATTCTTTCCAAGACTTTTGATAAAACACAATTTAACGAAGTTGGTCGATAATTACTTACTAATTGTTTGCTCCCCTTTTCGTGCACAGGGCATATACTGGCTAGTTTCCATTGGTCTGGGTAAATACCAGGTTGCATTGATCGGTTGAATAGGTTTGTAACCGGATCATACCTAGATGGTGCAGTAACTTTTAATAGTTGATTACTAATACCATCAGTCCTGGAAACCTTTTTGCTATTTAATGAACTGAGGGTCTCTAGGACGTCATTGCTGTTGACCGATATACTAGTTATATGAGCCGATGGGAGATAATTTAACCTTGGTAAATCAGATTCAAGTACTTCTCGGGATATGGTCTTTTGTGAGGTAAAATAAACACATAATTCATTTGCTTTCAATAGGGGATCAGATATTAGTATTCCTTCGTGAAGCAGGGGAGGAATATTACAGTTTTGCCTTATCTCCCAACAGAGACTTAATTGTCGACCAAAGTACTTTGGGATTTGATGTGTCATCAGCAAGAGTGTTCTTAGGTCTAACCATGTACCTATTTATTGCTTCACGTTTGCTTCTATTTGCTTCCTTGCAATGATAAAATCCAGTTTGTGTTCTAACTGGCCTGTTCATCGATAGCGCTTATATAGTCTATCTCGTCTCCTAAAATTACGCCGCACGTCATTTGACATCCATGGGATAAAATCTTTGCATGTTGATAAAAATAGCAAGTTCCAATAATCAATGGAATTAGTAAGATTATCGAATTGATCAAGACCGACGTACCAGGCGGCAGTGTTAAGTGCTTCTAATGCTTCGTCGAGCTGGTAAACGAAACAACAGAGCGATCTTATTGCATGTCGCAGTCAAATCCAGACGACGACAGGTGACCAAGTACGACAGGTATGACACCGGAGCCTTTCTTCTGTAAAGGTTTCGAATGCCGTGAGCTATCGTCTCTTCTGATATAGGATTTACAGTGGAATTATCTGCGGTGATACGTGGTCTATATTGTAATTTCTCCCCAAACTTCCTTTTATGTTATATGTTGTATGTACTACGCCTCTTAACCGGAATAAATCGGTTAACATCTCATGAACTATTGAATACGGTAACGTAATATTAAATTGTAGTTGCTGGTTTTATACATTGTATTTTAATATTATGCGGTAGTTTCTATATTCTCATTCTCATAACTCGAAATCCTATTTACATTTCTGTGGATTAAAATAATCTTTATTTCATTAAAGTGTACCCAAATTACGAAAATAACAATGTTTTTTAATTTAGTAAATTGCTCTTTTACCTTCTTCGCCCTATGTATAGGTTTATGTTTAGCTTACGAGTTATAACGAATCTGAATTATTTTCCAGTGGCAATCTTTGGCCCAACCGACCCTACAACAGATTTTACGACAGAAGGCATGTGTGCAGAACCCGAATCTATGCAACTTGTGATCAGTTATTCTTGGAAGTATTTCCATGTAACAACAGAAATCCGGCATCGTCAGGAAGCGGAAATCTGACGGAAACAAACAACCATGCATCAGCCTATACATTCAGACCCACAAGGTAAATAATTTTATCATGTAACGAAAGGAAACAATGCAGTTTTGTTCTTTGATGGTCACATGACCAGCGAAATGACTACTTGAGAAAGCAGTGCACTTGGTTAAAAAAATGTCAATGGCGCTAGTTGATCCTAATGTTCCCAGTCTGCATTGAAATGCTAGATGGTACTTGATAGTTACAAAATGTTACTGTATTGGATGATCGAACAAGTCCGGCCAATCAGGGAACGTGCCACAATTAACAGTGAGATTGAACATGTTCTAAATCTTTAGTGAGCTTTGAAGCGTCAAATTACAGTTCATGTCGGAACATAAATCGCCTTTTTTTCCCCTAGCCTCGCGTGAACCAATCTCTTCTCGCGTTAGCATCGACTATGGCATGAGAGTCTGGTAACATTGCAGTCGAGATATTTTAAAAACAAAATAGCTGTCATATGTCCCGGTTATCGTAGAGTTGGTTGTCTGATAAGTTAAAATATTTCAAACATTAAATCGAATTCCGAACCTAATTATTTATTAACAAATAAATTAATTTTGGTTTTATTTGTTGAAGTTGAAATATATTCAGTCTGTATTTTAAAACACGTGTAGTAAACAAAGTGAGCAGTAAATGATGCCCATCCGTCTAGACTGACATTACTTTCAACTTTTACAAATACACCCCAAATTAGAACATACAATCTGAAATAAAGATAAAACTGTTCACTCTTTCGTCGAGTCTTCGACTCTAAAGCAAATGACGGACCATTTAATTTGATATTCCAGCTGTGTATAGTGATACTGACGTCCTTGTCAACGGACTATATTTTACAGAATTGACTGATTGATACTGTAAGATAAAGTGTAATTTTCTTTGCTGCTTATCCCCCCTAATAGCCTTCGGATTTAATGTTGACTCATTTTTTACGTCACCTGTCTGGCGATTCTCTTCCCAGCTCACTTCTCGGGGGAAACAATACTACAGCAACAACAAGAATATATCAATGGTATAAGCTAGTGATGTACAAGGCTCATCCTCTTCCGGTCGAAGATAAACGCGAGCTCTACCGATTGTAGACCAGGGCACGTGTATTTAAAATAAAATAAAGAGCCGATGACATCATCGACTGTTTAAAGTAGATCTCCCATAGGTGGCCTCCATGTACAGAATGACATTCTCTTTGCTAATGACCTGGGCTGTCTCGATATAACAGGGACTGGGCTGCTCCTCTTAGTTACTTAACCCATGGTAAGATGTATGATGATGAAGCATCTTCGCGAGTCAAGGTTAAGACAGTGGTGTATTAACCTTGGCACATTAGAAACTTCTATTGTGTTATCTGAATCGACCAAGGGCACATAATCTAGTCCACGGACCAATGGTATAAGCCGATTCAACGACAGTAAGAGTCTACGACAGGGGCTGGAACACTCCATAAATATTAGGAAGAAGAAGAAGAGGAGTCTAGGACTGGAGGCAAAATATAATGAAGGAAAGCAGTGTTCTGTATTCCCCAAAATTGTCACCACTCACCCCCCAATAATCATTAGACACTCAAAGTAATCATCAGTCGAATGCTCTGGGTCTGCGGCCCAGGACTTCAGGTGTATGAGGGGTGACACGGGGTGACTCCGGCAATCACGGGTGTGGTTTTCACGAGGTTTTCCACCCTATTTAAGAAGTGGACAATCCGTCAACAAATAAGTGAAATACCATTTAGTACGACGATAAACAATCAACCAATCAATCAATCGATCAATCAATCAATCAATCGATCAATCGATCGATCAATCCATCAATATCGAGCAAGCCACACAGACATCCATCCAACCGCACACCCTCAAACCAACCAATCAACCATCCAACCAACCAACCAAACTAACTTAACCGTCCACACACCCACCCACCAAATCAACCAGCCAAATTTTGGCCCCTAATAATTTTGCATTTTTCTGCTCATAAAGTCAGCCCCAGAAAAAGGAGAATAACCACAACATGAGGATCCAGGTTATGATGTCCAGTTCAGGGAGATCAATCAATAAATCATCGCAATGACAATTCCATGTTTTGTGGACTTGATTAGCACCGAACGGTATAAAATGTCGCCCCAGTAGGGAGCCTATGATGTATGTGACGCCGCACTTTTATGTTGTAAAAAATGTGCCCGATTTAATCTAATGTACCAATTAGTCAAAGGCGTGTAGTTTAATGGGACATTTTCTTGACGTAACTGTTTATTATTCAGCGGGAATCCAACTCGTTGTTGATTACTCTAATGTGCTAATAGGCTTACTCAGGACTGACTTCACGAAATGATGTTCATTATTGATTAATCGTATGCTGATAGGGCTCATATGGCACAATTAAACCAGCTAATCTCAACAAAATACCAAACTTTATATAAGCCGTAATTTTGTCCACTACTCGCCAATGTATGAAGTTAATCGTCTTGCCAGACCGGTCTCCACCTGCCAAATTGTGCTCACTAGAATCTCTTCAAACTAAGAAAGTGTTTTCCCAAAATAACTAAAATACTGTTAATCTTTTTGTAATTTTTCAAATGTAAATGTTACGTTGATTTTTTCAACCTGATTATCTGTTGGCATATAGTTTTGAAAGTTTTGCAATGGCGCCGTAGCAATTGCTTCTTCAAAAATAAGAAAAGAATTTCTGCAGAGGATTTTAGGTGTGGGGGTTCGACTGGTGCTATCCTACAATTGGTTCGTCTTTACTGGACGCTCTTAAATAATATTCTAAATAGAAGGAACAGCCAGTGTTAATCACTTCTAGACAAGGAATATTAGGCTACAAATCAAGTCTGCATAACTCTCCTCGGTCAACAGACATGATGGAAGACAATATGATGATGCATTAACACCCGAATGACTAAAGCTGTAAATATTCATAAGGTTTCATTATAAGAGTGGATCAGAATTGTCCACCCTGCTATATGGAATGACCTCGCCCAAATCTGGGCCAATCCCTTCATAATGACACTTCTCTAAAAATCGGCTCTCATCAGAGGTGGCTATTAATGGCTATTTGAAAACACCATACTTGGTTCTATGACGATGTATAAATTAAACTAAACTGACCGAGGAATAACAATGCAAACCCTTGACAGAACTGTGAATAGAAGACTTTCAATTTCTCGGGATACACTGGAGTCTCGTGGAGAGGATTATGGCGATATATCGCTATTATGTCAAGTGTCATTCTGTCACGTAGTTTTCTAAGATTCCCCACTACCTTTATTTGTAAATTCCCACAGAATCATAAAGCCAATAGATCAATCAATCAATCAATCAATCAATCGATCAACAAATCAACTAACCAGCCAGTCGTTTAATCAATCTATTTCAGACAACACTTTCCTCGGATATGGTGTCGAAGGTTTGTTATGCGGTTTGTTCCATGTGTGCGCACAGTGATGCATTGTTGTTCAGGTTGGACTAAAGACAGATTTGGACGGTGTACCCAACGTGAGTTGAACAATTTCTAGAGAATATTATTTTCCTTTGATCGTATACGTAGATAGAGGTTAACGTGTATAATAGAAATAAAAAGTGTGGCCAACAAATTAAATGACAATCAGTTTTTTTCAATCAATCAATCAATCAATCAATCAATCAATCAATCAATCAAACAATCAACCAATCAATCAACCAATCAACAAATCAAACAATCGTTCAATCAATCAATCAATCAATCAATCAACCAATCGATCAAAAATCAATCAATCAATCAATCCATTAATCCATCATTTACAGGTGCCCTCAACACAAAATGCCCTGGCGTATGCGATAATGGCGGTACATGTAACGTTGCCACGACGAAATGTGAATGCCCGACTGGATATACTGGAGAAAGGTGTGAACAAGGTACCGTTATCTAATGCTAATTAAGAACCATGACTCAAAATTAAAGCTTCATTGTTGTCGTTATTTGGCAGTTCGTCGATGTGTTTAATGCAGAAATCTAGATCGCTGTACTTTTTCTCTGTAAGACAAATGTATGGTTAATAAATGTTCAAATAAAAGATCAACCCTCAGGCACCATATTCATCCAATCTGATTACATCCAGATGTAGATTCAGTCTACGATATTCTATTGTCGCTGATCTCACAAAATCATGCAGCTATCGGCGTTGAATGATGGATCAGTCGCAGAGCTACTTCCCAACACTTAGCGTATTTCTGTAGGGCGTAGTTCTGATAGTGGTCATTGGTACTTGCAAAATAACGAAACCTAGTAATATCGATTTCCCAAAGGCGCGGAAACTAAAATGTAAGGAAAGTGGGTGGTGTTAATCTCTGTCAGTGTATATACGGGAAAGGAACGACAACTCTAGATCACGACCTGGGTAGTCATCCTGTTTCTTTTCAAGCATTCACGTGGTGAATATTCGTCACAGTTAAGGAAAAAATCTTGCTGCATAAACGTGTAAGGCAGGAAAAAATAAAATGGATTTTTTTGGATTTAAGAATAATTCAATTTGTTAGAAAGAACTTTAAAACAAACTGCATCTTAACCTTGCAGCTGTACATCATAACATACACAGTATCAGTATATTGATATATTGATATAGATGTAATATGCCGGACGCTGACCACAAAGCTAAGGGTAGTCTACCAAATATCACTAAAACATGCTACAAGTTAATAACCAAGCAGACTATACCCGCAATAATGGACTTGAGAGGGCGCCGGTTTTAATCAATTGTATTGTGTAATACAAGCAGGAACTTACCCGCGACCTCTCGGTTTTTCATAGAAAGGTAAAGAGTGAAGATAATCTGTCGTCTTTTAAGTAAAGTATTTGTCAGTATGACGTTAAACTCCAAATAATCAATCAAACAAAAAAACAAAAAAACAACAGCCTTCAGCCTTGTATAATCGAGATACCAGTTGTCTACTGGCCAACCATGTCTATTCCACACAGTCAAATTGTCCTTTTGGCGGTCATACTAATTAAATCAAATGAATCCCTTTTCCGGATGAAAGTGTTGTCAGAGTGCAATCCATATATGTACAGTTCAGAAATATATCTTTATATTTACAGTGAAGTGCTATCCGGTGTGTAGAAATGGCGGCATGTGTTTGTCTGTGGAAGGTATCCGGAAGTGTTCCTGTCCCCCTGTGTTCTTCGGACGGAGTTGTGAAATGGGTATGTCTTCAACATCTCTGAAGCACCAATGTCTTTGGGTTGTCTTAAAAATTTATACCGTATATATAAAATCAGGCAAATTGAGTTGCAATGCGCAAATTGTCACGCTTAAACGAAATAATTGAGTTGTAATGCGCAAATTGTCACGCTTAAACGAAATAATTGAGTTGCAATGCGCAAATTGTCACGCTTTAACGAAATAATTGAGTTGCAATGCGCAAATTGTCACGCTTTAACGAAATAATTGAATTGCAATGCGCAAATTCAGTGTATGGAGTACATTATTTTTTTGAACGCAAAACAGATGTAAACTTTGAATTCTTTACTGATCTGGAGAAAAATGCATGGTGTAAAAGCGCGACCATCGCAAGAATGACGTCCAATGCACACTTAACATGGGAACTTACTTTGTTTATTCCAAGGCAATCAATCAATTGTGTGGCTACAGATTCTGATTATAGCGGTCGGTCCGCCAAGGGCTGTTCTGTAGAGTAGTTGTAATAAAAATACAAGTCTTGGTTAGCGAAGATTATCTACTGTGGGCGAATTACACTTGTTTGTCCAACCTATTGAATGGAATTAAGTGAACAGTTTCTATCTTATTATTGACAGAGAAGAACGTCACGATGCCGAATTTGCAATAGGATACTGGTGTATATCCGGATAGTAATTTAATCGTGATATCAGATGTGTGAAATGATCTGGAGTTGGATGTAACTACTAACGACTACTAAATAAATACATTAATAATGTTTGTTTTATTGCTCACATATTCCACATTTCTAGTTGTGTATTTGTTTGTTTGATTCGGGTTCAACGTCACACTCAAGGGTATTTAACTTATATCACGACAGAATGTTCAGTTCACACTGGTCCTTGCCTACTGGCGGTGGAAAACTTCGTGGAAACCACCCCCGCGATTGCCGGAGCCACATCGTGTGGCTCACTCAAATTACTGATTGTCGACAGGCGGACGCGATCCAGTGAATGGTACATCGAAGCAGGATAAGTACGCGCACACGCTAACTGCAAAGCCACGGCCGCAGGCCCACATGGTTGTATAACTGAGACATTTTATACTCTTGGTATTCATCGAACAAGTGAACTACCCTTAAGTACCAATCAACCAACCGACCGACCGATCAATCAATCAATCAACCAATCAATCATTCAACCGACTAATCTGTCAGTCAGTCACCCTGTCAGTCACAAATTCAATATTCAGTGTTTATTTTATTCAGTTCGCTGCAATAATAAATGTCAAAATGGAGGCTCCTGTGTTGCCAATGGAACACGATCACAATGCATTTGTCCGGATGGTTTCGCCGGGGAAATCTGTCAAATAGGTAAGTTTATTGTTACATAATATTAGGTGGCCAAATAATGCACGGGATGATGGGAAGTTGTGTTGTGAAAGAAGACACAGTGTTTCAATGTTCCAGTGTTTCTCAATTTCACGAAATGTTTATGATAGAACCATTTTAATGATATCATTTAGGATAAAACAGCTAATCTCTTTCCTTTTATTTAACTGTGCTTAGCAGCTTTTATGACAACTAATGGGTAGATGTTGATTGGCCTGGAGCAAGCAATCTTTTCATTGGCAGCGTATTTTGTGCGGGAATATCACTGAAGAATATTCTATTCTGTTCTCGCGAGACGTAACATCGCCGAGATTGGGAACAAGTTTTGGCGTAAATACCAACCAACCCACCTACCAATACGGTGCACAGTGGGAACAAAATTGTTTGTTTGTTTGGATGGTCTTTTAAGCCGCGCTTAAGGTTTTCTAAGCACACATATGACAACATGCCACTTGTACCCGCCTCAGATGGAAGAGGATGTTCACAATGACTAACTGTAAGGCTTCATTTGCTTGTCATTTCAATAATGTTCATAAAGAGACTTTTAGCTATGAAGTAAATATCCTTCGTTAAACACTTCATTTTTGTTTTACTTTTCACACTATCACAATATTTGACATACTGAACATCCTGACACATTTTATATGCCAAACGAAACTTGAAACCACCTATAAGTCTTGTTAAAAATACGGCATACGGTTCAAGTATCTGTTGCTAACCCGCCATTTTTCTATCTTCCACCCTGACTGTAGACTTAAAATTTTAGTGGATGGTCATGTAACGTCCACTTTGTAGGTATGTTTACCTAATAAAAGGATACAGAAAATGTTCGATTGGGATATTAAGCCTGTATTAAGCCGCTAAGTCTAATTAATTGAAGATTTAAGCCCTACTTCAAATGTAGACGTAGGGCTATTAGGCCCTACACAGATTAAGGCCGTTAAACTCAGTATAGCTAAGTGACTATGTGTCCTCCATGTGTCGCATTCTAACAAGAAAACCTACAGAAATAGTTACCAATTTTTTTGGCTGCAATTCAATTGTTCTTTCTGTTACAGCCGTAAAAGATGGCGAATGTCCCGCGTTGAAGCCTGTCGAGCCAAATCACTGCCGTGTTGCACATGTTTGTAATCATGATGGTGACTGCCCCTTCACTCAGAAATGCTGCTTCAATTTGAATTGCACGAGACAGTTTTGCGTTGAACCTGTCGAAAATACATGCATTCATCAGGGCGTTAGTCATGATATATTCAGCACGTTTCACCCAGACCCATGTACTAGATGTACATGTATCTCACCAGATAAAGATGCACCCTACGGCGGTGCTATCTGTACAAACACAACATGCCCGCCATTATCTCGGTTCTCTCGCTGCCAAATTGAATACAAGGGAGACACCCAATGTTGTCCTGTCTGCAAAGGTAAGTGCACAATAAGTTATCTCCCTTTCTCCATGCCTTGGCGATGAGTGTGAGTTTGAAAGTCGGCTTAACCACTGTAGATGGTGTGTCTTGTTTGTTCACATGTTTGAGTGTGGTAATGAAGAGCTGACATTAGATATTTATACTGCACAAATCAATTAATAGGAAAAAACCCTTGCCATATAGTAACAACTTAGTATGTTTCTTTAGGTATTTTAATGCTATTTCATTGTAGTTTTTCTGATGAAGATTATGTTTTTCGTGTAAATAAAATTGATATCAGATGATTTTCTGGTTTTAGATACACCCAGCCATAGACCGGAGGGTTATACAGGTAATTATTGTGGGAGATAGATTAAAACTCGCGATATAAAGAAAAATGAATCTTATAAAACGAAATAAACATATCCAGAACAAAACGTATGGCGAACTTAAAAAAGGTGAGGCTAGTGTTTGGTACCAACGTTGTTTTCTTTAAAATTTGAAGTTTCTGCGATGAAACTTTCGAGAGATACGACAGTTTCTAATTAAAATCTTCCAAAATCTGAAGTATTCGAAAAAGGCAGTTACAGGTTTTCAACCAATTCAGTGTACATTTGATCTGACAGCTGTTGACGTCTATATATCTACTGACTGCAGTCGGATGCAGGTGAAAAACATTATTATGGGGGCGGGTCGGAGGGTGGGGGTGTGGGTGGTGTCTTTTTTGATCAAAATTAAATATTCTGTTGGTCTAGTTTGAGCCCAAGAGATCATACAGACCGCTTCACCAGTAATAATGCTGAACATGGTTTTCTGTACACAGCACCCGTATTTACGAATTGCCACCAGGAGATAACGCTGGATTTGCCTCGTTCAGGAAGAGTCGCTAAATTGGAGAAGAATCTGAGAGCTGCTGATATGTTCAATAAGGACTTGGATGTGGTTTATTCTAATGACACCATAACTTGGGATGAAGATCAACGAATGAACTTTCACTTAGTCGTGGCAACAGCCGAAGACCAATGGGGTGAAGTTGTCGAGTGTCAGTTTATTGTTCGGATAAGAGGTAGGTCTTTACACAGCTACGCTGTAACTTATTTGATAGTCATCAAAGGGTTGGAGGGTCCGATAGTTCACTGGATCACAAGATGAAGTACAGAGACATCACAAACATATCAGCTTACCCTTAAATCTCAGTCAACAAAAGCACCAGAACCGCCCGCTATGCCACAATACTGGAATCTAGAATAGTATGGTAAACTTACCCAAATGAAGACCACAAGGGGAAAATCAGAGATGTCAGGATAAGTCAATTATGTAGAAACTGAAAAACAAAATTTCAAGACTTTGGTGGAACTTAATAACAGTCATATATATTTCCTTTCCAGTACAAGGAAGAATTGTCATTGACCCTTCGAATTAAGCATGTAGCATTTGCCAAGTCTCTTTGCCAAGTTTTTTGTTTGATTGGTGTTTAACGCCATACTCACGGTAATGTCGCTTATATGACAACGAATTCTCCATTTCTTATTCCGTATAACTTAACATGATGGAAAACAGGGAGAAAACGCAGGAAATAATCCGCGGGATAGCCAAAGTGACCTTATGTGACTCCCTCATATACATAAGCAGCTTGATTGGGTGGTGGGGCCCACACAAGTCACACTAAAAGTATGACCAGGCTAGAACCATGATATGTACCAACCACAGAACCCACGATATAACCAAATAGGCCAAGGTCATCACAGTGCTCAGAGTTTATTTTGTGAAAGTTTTACAACGTTTGATAACTTAGTTTCTCAACTAAAAGTATTGTGGTGGAACAGTGAACATGAATGACACTGGAAGCCAATCTTATCAGAGTGAAAAATTGTATTTTAATACTTTGCAGAACACAAAACCTGTGATCAAAACTACTAAATCTCCGTATTTCCGAGGTTGTTTAAACGATGTAACACTACTCGCTGTCTGTTTTCTGCCGACACCATGTGACCATGTCATAGCATTGCAGGCGCTAACATTTGCAGGAAGGATCAGTTGTGTGGTTGGATAGCTGTATCTTTTTATTTATCTCCCACTTGGCTTCATTGATTGTACAAAATAATTGAAAAATTACATTTTGTGTATGGAATGAATAATGTTTAATGGAACAGTTGGGAAGAGGTGTAAAAGGAAAAAAAGGAAAGCTCCTATTCATTATAATCTAAGATCGGTTGTTATCAAGGAAAAAACACATTTCACTTTAACGATATTTTTATTTCAACTCGACAAGACGGACAAGTCATTTACTTTCAGCTATTTAATGGGCTAGATTGTCATCTAGAAGATGTGAAGTGTCAGTTTGTTGTCAGATTCAGTTGTAAGCTTAAAACAAAATAATTTTCATGACTGTTATTTGGGATCTTCGTGGTGTCCGTTTATTGTACCAATCAGAGGAAGGTTTTAAGTGGACAACTTTAATTGATAGTCATTTAGTTGTGAGGTGCCCGTTTTTGATGCCCACCTTAACCCTTTAAAGCCCAAGCCCGGTTCCAATTTGCAGAAATGTATGGGGCTCTTACATAGTAAGGGTTATATG